>CANXYI012216397.1:0-11978 GCA_948208565.1 Hura crepitans | reverse complement strand
AGGGTCCATAATATGGGACACTACACTAGCGATCAGGGTCCATAATAAGGGACACTATACTATGTTATTGATATTACTATTTATTTATTAGACTAAATTAGTGCAGCAGTCGCAGTCCATAAGATGGTCCACTTCACTATGATGCGAATAATGTGATATAATGATATGATGATATTTTTATTTGTCTATTTATCAGAGTAGGCTAGTACAATGGTCAGGGTTCATAAGATGGGTCACAACACTAGGGCTGGTATGGAGCCCAAGGTCTAAGATGTCAGACCATTGCACAATTTGAGTTCCCTCTTGGTCCAGTGTTTGAAAGTGTAGTCTACCTAGTTGGGCTTATTTAAATAAAATGAATATTTTACCCATTAACAGATAATAGTAACACAATAATTAATGATAGTCTAGAATGGCATAAATGTAAATAATTAAATTATAAGATTGGTTAATAAAATAATATTATATTGCACATTCATGCATCCATAACATGTTTGATTCATCTGTGTGCTTGCATTAACTTGTTTTATTATCCCAAATTCACCATTGAATTTCATACTCAGCGTACTAGTGTTTTGGTGCATAGGTAATAGCAAGTAGAAGTCCAACGTCAAGTTTTGTGTAGTGTAGCAGTAGAGACATTGAAGGGTATAAGATTTTGTATTTTAATGGTTTCAATAGGTACTCATGTCAATACTACAGGTTATGGGTTTAACTAGCTTAGGAGCTTCTAGTGTCTATAATTTGTAAGTGAAATATACAATGTATATAAATAGGCCTATTGAATTGAATGGTTTCATTTCTATCTAATTCTAATGTTTTTAAGCCTGAGGCCTTGTGTGATGATTGAATGTCTATAGCTGACATACTAATAATAATAGAGGACTAGAAGGGTCTAGAGGGTAATAGGAGAAGTAATTGAGGTTATTAAAAGTGTTTTTCACAAGTCAAAATTTTCACAATGTCACTCGGATAGCTGTTGTGCTGCCCAAAATTTTGTAAAATTTGTAATGGACTGTCAAATGGATTTTTAGGTTAAATATATCCTGAATAGTGATGTGTAAGTGATAAATAAACAATCTAGGAGATATCTACCTATATATTAAATATTTTGTATGTGTTAAATGAATGCATGTGTGGAACAGTTTTAGGATGGGCGACCTAGCGAGAAGTGCATCACCTATCATGTTTCTTTAGGAACCTGATAAAGGTGTCACATTTATAGTAAATATTTTTGCCAATTTTAAGGCTTATAGATGATTTGAAAAATGTTGGTTCACTTCAATGGATTTTTCTTATTGAGTGAATGTGAATGCTTTGTGAATGCTAATATAAAGGAAGTGCACACATGATTAGTTACTAGTGCCTTGAGCATTTAATATGCACTTTTAGAGTTGGTGTCCTATGATTTTGATAGGAGGGGTGTCATATTTTCTAGTATTAAAGCCCATTTTAAGGTGGTTCTCACCTATAAATGTTTAGTCCATTACACAAGTGACTATATATGTGAGAAATTTTATGTATAATTATTTGCATTGGATAAATAAGTAGTGAATCACTAATACAAACTACTCTTCATTGGTATAAGTAACCATGTCTAACAGTTCCCACTAAGCTATTAAAGAAGAAGATGAGAGTTGTCCTCTATCTAACATGGACAACTCAGAACAACCACTTACCACCTCTTTAGTGCAACCTATACCACAAGCTTAAAGATAACAAACAATTCCAACTGATTTGATTTAGCTATTGTGGTAGGCTACTACAAATATGTCACTACCATGGCCTTCGAGACCAAAATTAGAGCCTAGAGAGGAAATGTAGTGTAGAGGCTCAAGAAAAAAAGAGCTAAAGAGTTTAAAGGGCTTAAGATAGAAAATTCTATAGTGGTAGAGTACTGGTCAGATAAAACCATAAGGATATTAGAGTAGATACAATGCATTAAAAATGAGCACTTAATGTACATTAAGTCACTCCTCCAAGATGAAACATATTATTTGTGGAAGGCACTAGTTATAGGAAAGCTTATTGAGGCCATCACTTCCCAATTTTTCCAAGATGAGTTCCATAAGTGTTACATTAGTGAGACACATAAGGAGGCCAAGTGCAGAAAACTTCTTAATCTAAGATAGTGCAAGATATTTGTCTTTGAATACAAGGAGTTTTTAGGCTACTGAAATATGAAAAAGATATGTTTGTTGTAGAAGTTACTAGATCCAAGTGATTTTAGGATAGTCTAAGTCATAATGTCCGATTTGATGTGGCACTTTGCAAGGTAAAGGACTTCTTGTAGCTAATGTATGTTGCCATAGTACTTGAGGACATTAATGAGTAGGACAAGAATAAAAGGAGCACGGGGCCAAAATAAGAGAAGGAAAAGTCAAGGTAACACCTTTTCTATATTCAATAAGATGTAAAATGGCTCATATGCACATTATTATATAGTAAGGAACAAGGATGGTAACAATAGAGACTATGGAGCCGCATTAGTAGCTAGAGCCCTAGGGTCAACTACATAAGGTGCTACATCATAATTGTGTGAGCATTATGGCAAGACATATAATCATTTCTACTAGAAGGTATCAGGAGCTTACATGAGATTTTGGTTTACTAACAACAAGATTAGAGACTACCACAAGATATAGGATTGGAGTGAACTACAGGGAGAGAATAAACACACTATACCTTTAGGTAAGAGGTCTAGAAGGTAAGAAAATATATAGGTACCTAAAGAACTACATTCAAGAAAGTGCAAAAACTAGAGTCACATGCCTCTACATGTATATATGCTATCTGAGCTAGAGAGATAGAGGATATCATAGATGTCATAGTTTTTACTTTCTCTCTCTTTAATACTCTTATGCATGCATTGATAGACCTATGGTCTACTCATGCCAATACACTTATTGCATTGCTAAAAAGAATTGAACTTAGTGGTGGAACAAACTAAACAAAAAATTTTATTTACTAATCCTTTGGGGCATAATGTTATAGTGAACAAAGTGTATAAAAATTGTCAACTAAGCCATTAAGGGTGTCAGTTCTTAGAAGACCTAATTAAGCTACCCTTTATTGAATTTGATGGGTTATTTGGAATGGATTAGCTAAACAAGTATCAAGTGATAGTGGATTGCAAACTTAAGAATATAACTCTTAAGACAACAAATGAAGATGAAGTAACCATTGTTGAAGAGAGGTCGAATTTCCTCTAAAATGTGATATATGCTATTGTAGTAAGGAAGTTAGTTTAAAAAGGTGTCGATCCTATCTTGCTCTTTTGAGGGATACTAGAACAACAATACCTGAACTTCAAGAGATGCCTATTGTAATAGAATTATAGGATGTATTTCTTAATGATTTATCAAGTTAGCCATTAGAAATGGAATTCTAGTTTGCAATTGAGTTGGTGCTAAATGCCACACTAGTGTCCATTGCACCTTATAGAATGGCATCAGTAGAGTTAAAAGAGATAAAAATACAGTTGCAATAGTTGCTAGATGAGGGTTACATATGCCTTAATGTTTCAGCATAGGGTGCACAAGTTCTCTTGTAAAGAAGAAGAATGTATCAATGAGATTATGGATAGATTACTGGTAATTAAACAAGTTGACAATGAAGAATAAGTACATGCTCTCTTAGATTGATGACATATTTGATCAGCTTAAGAGAACATGTGTATTTTTAAAAATAGATCTAAGATTGGGCTATTATCATCTAATGGTGTAAAAACTCTATTTGCATAAGATAGCTTCTAGAAAAAGGTATAGGCTCTATGAGTTCCTTGTGATGCCTTTTTGTTTAATAAATGTGTTGACAACATTTGTAGACCTCATGAATTATGTCTTTCATTATTACTTAGATCCATTTGAAGTAGAGTTCATAGATGACATATTGATATACTCTAAGAACTAGGAAGAATGAAAAATGGTGGAATCACATAAGTAAATGCACAATACATAATATGATCTCATCCTTTAGCTAAGTATCTCACATTACAATTGCCTCTTTTGTCGATGTTGGATCCATACCTATGTATAGAAACAACCAACATACTAAGCAAAATTTGTTTAGTGTTATATAAAATTAAACTTTCGAATAATCTATAACTTCATACATTACATCATCATAGCATACTTTCTTATTTCATCATTTATAATATTAAGTTCATTAGGTATTCAAATCAACATATGCTACAATACCATGTACAAGTCACCATAAGCAAGCTATAATTTTCACATATTCAAGAATTTCAATTCATATATAATGTATAATCATTTTTACCTTTTCTTGATAATATTAACTATTATCACTTCAAACATATTCAATGCATATGAATTAAAGCAATTTAATTTTATTTCTAATCTTGCCATGAATTCCTAGTGGAACCATTATTCATCTTTACAATTCATCAATTTTTTTCAAACATATCATAAATCTTAGGGTCTTTATTTAATAGGTCACATCACTATTTTCCCAGGCAATTAGCATGTACCCACAAATGACAACATGAGGGATATTCCCTTATTGTAATGTATTACTTTCAAATTTAATGTCATTGGATCATATATCTTAAGTCAACAATTCTTAGTTAAGTTCCAAATACATATTATAAGCAGTATTCATAATAATTTCAAATCTAAAGTTCATTGTAATCATGCCATAATATTATGCCATGCATGCTATTACTTGTACAAACCACTTTGGTCGATTTCCTATGTAGTCACAATAATTCAATGCATGAAATGCAACTTATGCCAATTATCAATGAACTAAGTTTCATACAAATTAAGGCCCAT
The DNA here is from genome assembly GCA_948208565.1 of Hura crepitans. Lineage (NCBI taxonomy): Eukaryota > Viridiplantae > Streptophyta > Magnoliopsida > Malpighiales > Euphorbiaceae > Hura > Hura crepitans. The sequence continues at coordinate 7,182 of CANXYI012216397.1, read as the reverse complement.
TTGATACATATCTTATGTTCTATCAATAATATTTCTCAATAAAATAGACATATATCTTACAACACATGTCTTTACCTTTCTTGTATTCATGTATAAACATAGTTCTAGTTACCATAAGATAATTATCATATGTCATGCATAAGTATGGTAATTATTCCTTTTACTTGTCATTTAATGTAATCAAGTCTATTTTGAATAATTATAGCCCATTGTACTCTAAGACAACCATAGACTTCACAATTTATTTCATAAAACTCCGAAGAGTGATACAAAAAAAAGCTCTATAAAGCTAATAGTAGAGCACTCCATAAAGCAAGATAGCAGAGTGCTTTGAAGAGTTAGAAATTAGAGTGCACTATAGAGCCAAATAATTTATACGGTGTCATCTTAACATTGTTGCCATGCCCACAGTACAGTAGTTATGGCACCCTCACTTAACTTGGTAGCCAAATTTAAATGATAGATGGCACATAGTAACAACATTTATCGAATAGTCACTAGTTTGAGTAAGAGATGACATGTTAATCATCTTTATTTCTTCTGCCATTATCTTCTTGAAACCCTATTATATGTGTGTGTGAATTATGAAACATCCATGGCCAAGGTGTGGATAAATAATGCTTTATTTACACTTGCACATAAAAAAAATATACCAAGATAAAAATCTAATAGCATAATAGTTACACGGTGTCATATACCAAATTTAAACCCGGATAAAATAGCACTTTTATAAAATCTCAACCACAATCCATCCTCCTATATCTTCTCACAACCCATCTCAAGCTATCATATTAGTCATGACAGTCACACCATCAATACATATTCTAGCCGAGATGCACACATATAAAAATAATATAACATTTGTGATATTAATTTACATTTCTAAACTAAAATTAAGAAGAATATGTACATGGGACAAACAAACTTATCCTACATATCTACATACGAGTGTTGTTTACTTTCATATACATCGCACTATATAATAATAAAAGTATACCAAAATAATTATAGTTGACTCCGCTAAACTCTTCTTTGAGGTTGGCCTAAAGCTGACTATCTACATCTTACGCATCAAAAACACAATGTGCTAAGCGTAAAGTTTAGCAATATATTTAATAAAATATGAATAAAATTACACACACAATGACATTAGGCTTGCAATGCTACATAAAAGCATGTCATATGGCATGCATGCATACTATTATGCTCTTGTAGTCATGTGCCATGTTAACTTCATCTCAATTTAAATAATTATGTTCTTAATTTATTTCAAAACTTTTTCTTCATTTGTTTTATACAATAGCCATTTCCCATTTACTTAGCCCCTATCTAACAAACACAAATCCTAATACTAGATGTTGAGATCATAATGTGTAGTGGCCCACATTTTGGGACTCATAACTACTACACTAATAAAAAAGTGTGTAGTGGCCCTATCAGACATTATAGCTGCTACCCCAGCATGACACATCACTATAACTATTTAGTTGTCCTATTGAACCTCTTAGTGGCTGCACCTATATTAACAAAATGTGCAGTGGTTCTATTAGACCACTTGGTGGCTACACCTATATGAAATATCTTATCTTATCAATATACAACATATGTATGTGAAGTGGTCCTCATAGACCTTATGGTAGCCACTCCTACATGAAACTTGACACCGAAGTATCCTAGCAGCTGCTACCTCTTTAATTGATTGATCAACCTATCTAGTAAGTTGTCTAACACATATACACCATCGACAACTTTTTTTTGTTGCATGTAGATTACGTGTCTTATATACTTTTCCTCATGCAATAAACCACCACATATTGATCCAATTTAAGTATACTTATTAGCCAAAAATTTACCATTTTGTAATAAGTTACGTAATAACTTTTCAATAATATCACATCAATATGTTCATTATCCTTTCTCATTAAATTCAAGTGATAATTTTAGATTATTCACCTCATAACATAAGTTTCATTAATCACATTATCATGTTATCAACATGCATTACAAATATGTTCACACACATTATACATAAGACATCTCAACAAACAATGTATGCATGATCCATATCTAATATCTCTATCATCATACACCTTCATCATTTTGCATTTCCAATTCATAATGCACCATTTCATTTATGCCTAATACATTTCAATTTCATTATTTTTAACAATAATTACCTTAATCAGTATCATATACATTTCATATATATCATTCAACTAACCTTTAATTTTCTCTATCTAAATTATTTTTGACCTAATTCTTAATAATTCCAATTATTTAACATGCCATACATCCTAACATTATACATTCTCCATTTTAGGGTTATCTAAACCCCAAAACTAATCTTGTTAGTATATTACACCTATTCTTGAAAGTGTACAAATCACTAAAACTATACACATATTTTATTAAATACATTTACAAAGTGATTATTCAGCTTTTTAAAAGACACCTTACACCTCTTTATTTCCTCTAGCTTGGCAATCTTCCACTTTTTCTAAGTTACATATTAGAAATTAAGTTAGAAAAATTCATAGAAAAATCTACAGTAAATGAAACTCAAAAATAACACTTGTACCATTAAACAGAGCATACCTAGTTACTAAGAAAAGTACTAGAGTTTGAAAAATATGCATACCTAATTTTAAGGGTTTAAAACCCTAACCATTAAGTCTCTATTTTTACCACAAAATCAATTACTTCTTTTAAAATTAACACTTAATTAGAGCTCTAGTTGTGGAAAAAATCAATTTGAGTACTTGGATAGAAGATTTGTTTGGTATTTAGTGGAGAAATAAAGATAAAAATTGGTGGAAGTGAGAGTAGTGGTGTCAGCCTAAGGAGGTGTGAGGAGAAAGATGAGTTTTTTTAATCTCAAACACTATACACACACATGCACTCACATTTTATATTAAGACCACAGGTAGCCATGTGGTGATCCAATGGTTATGATTAAGCCTATTTAATTTTAAGCTTTGAAAATATGTTTTTAATTTTTGAGGCATAAAAAAAATTCCTCTTTAGGTACCAAAATTTATAAAATTTCCTAATTTAGAAACATCTAAAATTTCCTACCCAAAAACCAATGGGAACTCAATTAATTAATCAATTTTATTTTTGATAAATTCAAATAAAATACTTATTAATGTCAAAAAATTATGATTTCAGCACCATTAGGCTATTTGGAATTTTTGACCTTTAGATTATGCAATTTCTGGGTCATTTCGAGCACATCTAAAACATTTTATCATTTGGCTTAAATTGAGTTCATTATTCACTAGATATCGACGTGACAATTTTTATTCGTTTAGTGTTACTCTAAATACTTTATTTTAATTCGTTATTTCACCTATTATGGTTTTATGACTGGTACTCCCTCTCAGTCACCTTAGTGTGACCCAGTTCTTGAGAAATACTATTCACACCTCAAGAAGTACTATTCATAAAACTGTGGTGTTCAGGCATTACATTTCCCTCCCATCTTAAGAATTTTCATCCTTAAATTTTACCTCATTCAAATAAGTAGGGACATTATTCTCTCATATGTTGCTCACTTTCTCTAGTCACCTATTGTTAATTATGATACTTCCACAGCACCTTCACTAATCGCATTACTTTATTATGTAGTTTTTTTAACCTTATATGCCAATATCTAGATCGATTACTCCTTATATGAAATGTCTAGTTATACCTCAATCTTATATATTGATTGCACATATAAGGGATTTGTTCAATACCTCCTTAATATCAAGACATGGAAGACATCATGAATCTATTATAACTTAAGAGGCAATGCTAGTCTGAAAGCCATTGGTCTAACATGTTTAATTACTCTATGTGGCCTAATAAATCTCAAGCTTAGATTGCCTCTATTGCCAAATTGAAATATCTTCTTCCAAGGTGATACCTTAAGCAAAACCTTAACTCTCAATTCATATTCAATCAGCTTCCTCTTTTAATTTACATATGACTTCTATCTATTTATTGCTACTTTTAATCTTCTTCTAATTATCCTATCTAATTAAGTCTAGTCCTATCAATTTATTTTTGCCAATTTTGCTATAACACAAAAGGGTTTTACACTTTCTCACATATAAACACATCATATGTGCCATTCCGAAGGTCTTTTGATGGCTATTATTGTATGCAAATTCTACTGAAGATTGATATCGGTCACAATTGCCTTTAAATTCAATGGCATAGCTTTTTAGTATGTATTCTACCAATTGAATAACTTGCTTATATTTACAATCTATTTATGGGTGGAATGTCATATTAAATGATAGCTAAGTACCTAAGGTAGTATGTAGTTTCTTGCAAAACCTGGATGTAAATCTTGGATCTTAATTTGAAATGATAGAAATTGGCACTCTAAAAAGCCTTATAGTCTTATTAATGTATAATTGTGAAAGCTTTTCTAAAGAGTAATACATTCTTCTCAAGATAAAATATGTTGTCTTAGTTAACCTATTAATAGTCACCTATACTATATCATGTTTATTCTTAATCATAGGTAGCCTAACTATAAAGTCCATTATGAAACTCTCTCCCATTTCCACTTTAGGATTCTTATAGGTTAAAGCAATCTAGAAAGAACTTGGTTTTTAGAGTTCACTTGTTGACATGTGAGATATTTTGTCACGTAATCAGCTATAACCCTTTTCATTCTAGGCCACTAGTAATAAAGCTTCAAGTCATGATGCATTTTTGTACTCCCGAGATGCATGGCATTTGGAGAATTATGGGCCTCCTATAAAATCTCTCTTAATGTCCCCTATGTCAAGCACACATTATCAACCATGGAAACACAAACATCCACTTGCTTTGATCTTATATTTAGTAGGCTTCCCCTCTTTAATCAAAGCCTTTATAAGTATAAGTTAACTATAATCTTTTTTTATCATTCTGTACTTGTTAAATCAAGTCAGGTTTCACTTGTAATTTTACCAAAAAGTCTCTATCCTATAGGTATTACAATTGAATGTTCATCGCTTTTATAGCACATAGAAATTTTTGGATTAATGCATTAGCTACCACTTTTGCTTTACTAGGGTGATAATCAATCAAGCGATCTTAATCCTTAATCAATTCCATTCCCCTTCATCACATCAAGTTCAATTCTTTCTAGGTAGGTAAGTATTTCAAACTTTCATGATTTGTGTCAATAGCATCTCTAACAATAAATGTAATGCCTCTATATCATCAAGGAAAAAATAATGGTAGCTAATTCTAGATCATGTGTTAAATAATTCCTTTCATATGGCTTTAATTACTTTGATACATAAGCCACTACCTTGCCATCCTGCATCAATACACACGTGAGTCTTTTATAAGAAGCATCACTATAAATAACAAAGTCCTTCACTAAATCTAGTTCTATAAAAATAAGAGCTTCTATCAACATAACTTTAATTTTATCAAAGTTTTCCAAAAATTTATGATCCCATAAAAATTTTACATCCTTTCTTAAAAGGCATGTCATGGGAGCATAAAATCATTGAAAACCCTTTAACGAACTACCTATTATAATCAGCTAATCCCATGAAACTCCTTATCTTTCTCATGTTCCTTAGAGGCTTCCATTTCAACGTAGCCATGATTTTTCTTAGGTCCACCCTAAGCCTATCAGTTGAGGCAATATATCCTAGGAAGGTCAGTTCATTTAGCAAAAACTCACACTTGCTTAGTTCGGTGTATAGCTACTTTTCTCTCAAGGTTTGTAGTACCAACTTGAGATGTTGTTCATGCTCTTCTTTGGTCTAAGAGTACACTAAAATGTCATCAATGAACACCATTATAAATTGATCTATGTATAGCCTAAATATCCAGTTTATTAAATCCATAAATGCAGTTAGGGCACTAGTTAGCCTAAAAGGCATCATTGAGAACTCATATTAGAGGGAGAGAGAGTGGTATCAACGGCTTAAGAAGGTGGGAGGTGAAAGATGAGTTTTGTCACCTCATACACCACAATCATATGCACTCACCTTTTATCTTTAGACTATTGACAACCATGATTGATCCTTATGGAGATTCAATGGCCATAATTAATCTCATTTAAGTTTAAAGATTTGAAAATATGTTTTTAATTTTTGAGGTCTCCAAAAATTCCACCCTTGTTACCAAAAATTTTAGAATATCTTAATTCAGAAACCTTTAAAATTTTGTTCAGAAGAACTAATGGGAACTTTGTTAATTAATCTATCGCATTTTCGATAAAATGAAATAAAATACTTATCGATGTTAGAAAATTCTGATTTCAATAGCATTAGATTATTTAGAATTTTTGACCTTCAAGTCATGTTATTTTTGGGTCATTTTGAGCAAACGAAGTACATTTTATCATACAGCTTAGACTGAGTTCGCTCTTCTCTAAATACTAATATGAAAATTGTTATTACTTCAATGGTTACTCTAAATACTCTATTTTCATTTCTTATTGCACCTATTATGTTTTTATGACTAGTACTCCCTTTTGGATACCTAAGAGTCACCCGGTTCCTAGGAAACATGATTCACTCCTCAGGAAGTACTATTCTTAAAATCGGAGTTCTTGGGCATTATAACTATAACACCCTCTACCGGATTCCTAAAGAAACCTAATAGGCAATGCACTTCTTACTAAGTTACCCATCTTAAAATTACTCCAGGTATGAACTCTTTAACACTTATAGCCTATTTTATAAACTTATTAGATATTGTTTAATTCTTGAATTTAACCCTTAATCATTCTTATATGAGGTATAACAGGCCTAGAAAACCATTTAACATACATTTTACAAGTTACAAAAAATTATGCAGCACAATGGCTACTCGAGTGATATTTTGAAAATTTTTTCACCTATAAAAGTACTTCTATAATTATTATCAGTATAACTCCTTCTCATGGACCCTTTTAACCCCCTCAATAACCTCACCACACATCAATAATCATAGAGGGCCATAAGACAATAATTAACAAAAAACCATGGAAATAAGCCATACAAACAAACAACTAGTTTATACACATCACACCTACACTTAATTATATATAGACACTAACGGCTTTTTAGCATGTTAAACCTATAACCTTTAGTGTTTTACATGAGTGCTAATTAACAAAACAAAGAAAAAGACATCTATGTACCATTCACAGTCTATGCTGCTACATTGCATGATCTTTGAGGATAGATTGCTTACCTT
>CANXYI012216260.1:0-10018 GCA_948208565.1 Hura crepitans | reverse complement strand
TAGTGCCCTACATGGATAAGTTTTTACTTAGTTATTAGACAACCAGAAGGATGAACCTTTTTTTTATAATGCTTGGAGCTATGTGACTCTATTCTAAATGATGTATATGCATGTTATTTATCGTTCCTATGACTGATGTCTTATGAGATGCTTATGCATGTAAACCTAAGGAGTGGAATGCCTAAAGCATATGGCTAATGTTGGATGAATGAACTGATCTATGTGCAAATGTATGAATACGTATGGTGATTGATGACCAATTTTCTCTTAAATGAATGAATGTATTTTATCCTATCTTAGATGAATGAGTGTGCAACCATAAAAGTGATGAATGCACTTTATCCTATGGATGAGTGTGAAATCATGAAGGTGGTTCAATATGAATATGTCATGAATGGGTGTATATGTATCTATTAACTACATGCTTACTTGGATAAATGCGAGTGAATAAATTTGGTAATGAATGAGTGATATGCAAATTAATTCCTAATCTTTTCTAGCAAAGTATGCTTTGACTGGGTGGTGAATGATGCATTTCTAATAAATTTAGTGATGTGTATGTTAGCTTATTTTATTTTAAATAAAAAAGGAATCTGAATGAATGGTAAATACATGTAGTGATGTGTGTGTTAGCTTATTTTCTTTTTAATAAATAAGGAATTTGAATAATGGTAATTACATGTCTATGACATTTTCTAAATAATCATCTTTTTACGATGTATGAATGGTGAAGGCAGATACATATTGAATAATGGTACATGAATAGTGATGGCTGATGTATGGATGCATAATCTTATAGTGATTGGGTGTCTTTTTTATGTACGAAGGCAAATGTATGAACATGCTAAATGGGTACTTTTTCCTAAAATGGATGTATGAATGAGTGTGAGTGAGTAAACCTATTATTTATGGTGTAGTGTGATAATGTTTCTAAATGCATGAGTTGGTACATATTTTTGTTATTGGGATCATTCTCCTCTCAGACTTATCATAGGAAAAGGTTAGGTTTGAGAAAAGAAGTGAATTTGTGAAGTTGTAGGCTAAGTTGGGGTAATAAGAATAAGATGTCTCTTGAGGGAAGAGGTCTAGTTATAGTGATGAAAAGGCTAGAAAAGGTGTTTAAGGTAAACAATGATGAGGAGAAGGCTTAGATGAAATATCAATTTACCATGGAGGGCATTTAAGCATATGTGATTGAAGAGTGAATGATTATGATGAATGAACATGCAAATGTATGCACAACATGGTACTCTTATTATTAGCTAATTTGAAGATTTTCCAACTAAATATTTTCTCTCAACCTCTAATTTTTCCCTAGACTGCCCTTTGCAGGTTTTCAATCTAGTGAGGCATGCTCTAATTTTTTCCTAGGCTACCCTTTGCGAGTCTTCAACCTAGTGAGCTTCTTTATTTGTTTGTTTCTTTTTTATATTTTTTTTGAATTCGGCTTATCCATATTTGGTTAAAGCTTAAGATTTGATTGTTTAAATAATTGAGCCTAGACTTGTGCCTTTTATGATGGCTAGATATTTTTTAAAGCTCTTACCATAGGAGATAGAGCTTTTTATAAGTAATTCATTGCTAGTGCCTACTTTATGCCCCCTAGCATCCAGAATTTTTGTGATTCGAATGCCATTCTTTTAACCTTTCTGAGTACTATATTGATGATATCCCTATTATTAGTTAATCATGAAGATTTTCTAACTAAATATTTTCTCTCTAATTTCCTTAAATTTTGTCTAAGTTCATCCTCTTAGTTGATCGGCCTAACGGGAACTAGAAAACTCATTTATTTTTAAATAAGGGCAATTATAGTTGAAGAGGGAATCCTCAATTGTTTGAGGCCTAAGGTAAATCTATTTACTATTGTGGGTTTTTAGAGTTTAACACCTTTTGACTTTTAGATTTTTGTATGGGTAAGAATTGAAAAAAGGTTCAGCTTTTTAGTGTGATTGCAACAAACTTTTTGGCATTGAAAATGATGATACATAATAAATTTGATGTTTTAGGTTTGGAACCTATTGAATTTAGACTTCTTTTAGGATTTGAACAAAAGGCAATCATTTAAGTGTAGTTACCCCCAACTTATTATTTCCTTTCTCTCACCTCACATTCAAGGATATTTCTCATGCTTTACAAGGAAAGATCAAATTTTGAGCTTTAAAATTATGTGTAGCGGTGGCGAGCCATCATGTATTATTTGTAATAAATGTGGATTAAGCTAATTATGTTTATTTCTTTTTCTCTTTTTCTTTTTATTTCTTTTTTTTTTGTTTTTTTTTTTGGAATTCTCTCAACTCACTTTCAATAGTATCATGTTATGTAATGATTGTGGTGCATAAAGATGCTCAAAATGATATTTTTATTAAAGCTTAATTGTTCTAACATAAAAGCAAAAAAAACAAAAATGGTCTTCACATCTTCATTTGATCCTTCCATATCCTTAATTGGTAGGATCTTGTACTTGGTTCAGAGTTGGCCTATAAGATGACAAATTGAATGTTAGAAAGAGAGAACCTTATTTTTCAGAGATTTGAGGAATGTTGGTTAAGTCTAGCAATGAGTGATCACTAGGGTAGGGTATCATGCCCTGGTCTATGAGATCTTGGATGGCTCGACGAAGTACTTTGCAATTGTGAGTTAAGTGGCTAGCCTTTTGATGATAAGCACAGTATAGGTAATGGTAATGGTTAGGTGGAAGTTATAAGGAGTGGTGTTTGGGTATTAAGGGCTAGAGAAGGTTTTTTTCTTTAAATTCCTTAAGCATCATAGACAAAGACTTATTCAGATAGGGAAGTCTATGGGAAATCTTCTTTAACCTAGTTGCTTGGTCATTGCTTGCCCCTATGGTCAAATTCATGCCCGTCAAGTTCTTTAAAGCACCTTGTTGTTGGACTTCAAACTTCTCTCGCATCTTTTCTTCTATTAGTCCTATCATTCTTCATTCTAATGCTGCCATCGCTTTGTTAAACATGCTTCTAGTCACAAATTGACTTTTGCCTTTGGTTTTAGGTCTCCATTTTTATAGTGAAGAGTGTTAAAGGAAGTAGAGGAGTTGAGACTTTTCCTTTGAAGAGCTTGAGTGAAGGATGATCCTTTTAGTTAGCATGATATATTTGTTAATATGATATTATGCATGCTTTAAGCATTAATGATGCTATGTTATGCTTAAATTACATGGATGATTATAAGATTGAATGTTAGTGATGCATGTGATATGTACATGATATGCCAAGATATAATATGGATTATGGTATGCCAAATGTATGCATGGAATGTAACTTTTATGATTCAAATGCATGTGATATGTATATGACATGCTTAGACATAATGTAGATATGTGATGGATGCATGTTACACCTATAATAAAGTCTACATGATAGATGATATGTGTTTGCATGGTGAGGTCTGTATGTTTATTCTTGTTAATGTCATATAAGGTGGATGGTTAATGCATGTATAGATGACTAACACATGACTAGGCCTAAGTAATATGCATGGAAGCATGAAGTCATAGTGTCTAGTAGACATATGCATGATGTATGTGTGTACATGTTGTGACTTTTATGATGTTAATGTATGATTTTTAGCAATGTATGATTCTTAGTGATACTTATTAGTTATTGATCCATCCTCCATGAGTGAGCTTTGAATGTTAATGTGATCCAAGCTTTTCCCCTTTCTAGATTAAAGTCAAAATGTATTTATACAAATGACTAAAAATAAATTCATTATTTTTTATCTTATTGAATAAAAAGTAATTGAAAAGATTACAAAAGCTTATGATTAAACTAATAAAAAAGAGAAGGGGAGCTTCTAAGCTTCTGGATTAGGAATCTGCTTGGTCTCAATGAGATATTGAATGGGATGATAGAGTATGGTGCACTTATCTATAAGATGACCTATCACTTTATGGTAAGCACAATATAGATCAAATCATTAATTAGATATAGGAGGATCGATCCTCAACTAGGGCATTAGTGGCTATAGTTTTCTTTCTTTTATGAACTTATTCAAGCATTAAGATAGGGGTTTACACAATTTGGAGAACTAATGAGTTCTAACCATGTTGACATTAGTTGCTTGGCTTGAACTATCATCATCTTGATGGGCAGGTTTCCCATTCTTCTTGAATCCTTTATTTTGGAATGATACTTCGAGATCGATAGCTATGTCTTTAAGCTATCCCATAAGGTAATACCTTTAGCAGAGAGCCCAACATTCATGTAGCTATTAGCATTCTTAATGAACATCTTTATTTGGTTGATATCATTAAACTTGTTTCTCACTTTAAGCACCTTGTCCCTCTATCATTCTAAATATTCTGAGAAGGTTTCATCATGCTTTTAGCACAATAATTGTAAGTCTTTGAGTTACTTCTATAATTGTGTTGTTTGAGTATTGCCTATTAAATGCACGAGCCAATTCTTCCTAATTTACTTTGATCTTCTTTTCCAATCTATGGTACTAGTTTAGGGCTTACCCAGTTAGAGACATACTAAACAAGCTCACTATTTGTGCTTCTAACAAGTTGTTCAACCTCATGGCTACTATTTATTGCCTTAAGTGAGTGCTTGAGTTAGAAGTGCCATCAAAATTATTCAAATTTAGCATCTTGAATTTATGGGACATGGCATGATCAAACTTCAGACCGATGTCTTCTAAATTGATATCTTTGCCCTTGATCACTAGGTGACTCATGGCCTATAGCTTTTCATTTAGTTCTTTGATAGGATCCTTCTTATCATATTTGGGTGGTGGAACTTTATTATAGCTAGGCTTAATAAGGGGTATTTCTTCATTAGAAAGCTAGTTATCAGCTATCTCTTTCTTGCTATTATTAGTAGCTAAAGTTTAACCTTTATCTTACTGGGCATTCATGCTTGATAGTGTGTTGGTTATGGTAGCCATCATCCTTTTCTCCATATCTTGAAGGAGCTCATTTAGCATTGTCTTCGTCACTAGTTTATCTCTAGACATAATCATTCTCTTTGGTGGGTTACAGATGGATCAATGGTGGCTGCAAAATAAAGGGTTAGTGATGATGCATGAATTATCTAAGATGATGCATGATATGTAATATGTGCCTTATCCATGAGTGGTGTAAATATGTAGACACATGGTATGAATATAATGTATGAGTAAGAAGTTAATGATCCTTTACAAGATAATAGCTTTCAATGTATGGTTAACGTGTCATGTACTTCATGCATAAGTATTAGGATAAAAAATGTAAAAGTTTATGAGGTACATATGGTATACAAAGTCTAAGTTATGTAGTAGGTATAGTGTTATATATGTGTATTAAAGCATGATATACACATAGTACATAGAAAGGATATAAATGAGAAGGATGTAAAGTTTATATTATGTAGCAGGTACAATATTACGCATGTGTATACAAAAAGGATACATGTTAGATGTATAAGGACAAACACAAGCAATAAGCCTTCCAACCTTATTACTCTAACACACATGGTCTTAGTCATTTTTCCTAGGTAGTCTTACCTAAGCATCATCGAGGGATGCATGGGTTCAAATATAGGCTTAATTAGGTCCAATGACCTCTCATATTTAAGGTGCATACAAAGATAATGGCCAATAACATTTAAGTCTTGTTTGAGGTGAAATTAGGTTAGGCTTATTCTAGACAAAAGGTATGATGGGCTTATCCCCACTTTAAATAAGGATAAATGCAATAGGCCTATAAAGTAATTACAATGTAATCACAAGCTTTTATAGTCATGTAACCTATAGGAAGTTGCTAAGCTTGACTATATGGGATCATGGTTTGGTTAAAAGGGTTTATAGCTCCTATACGTAGAGGTCCCTCCCAATAGGTGGGTCTTTCCAATCAAGGATAATAGTGACTAAAGTTCACCTTTTCATATACCTAAAGGCATGAGGCTTCTAAGTGATGGATATGTTAGCACTCGTTTATTTCTTGAATGACAAATAGAGTCATGGTTCACAACACCATTTAGGTTAAAAGGGACATAGTTTATATAAAATGAATGCATGGGATTTGATAAAATTTAAAATATTAGATGGCATATTATTTAGGCACTTTTAGATTGAGATTCTCATTCCCCAGTAGAGTCAGCACTATAGAGATTATGTATTTTCACTGGGGATAAGAGTGGTTAGTAGAGTCCCCACCTGGCTTCTACACCAGGACCTTTGATCTTCTGTACTAGAAAGGTTCGAAATTTAGATCTTATTTATGCCCTAATAATATAACTTCTTTGTATATTGTAATGTTTATCAATCCCTTATCAAGTAAGCATGCATTGTATTTAAAGTAGTTATGTCACCTTTTCATGTATAAGAAGTAAATTAGTTGTTTTTAAAGCATACAACTAGTATATTGTACATCTAGAAAGTGGACCATTAATTAGTTGTGGTGTTACTTAACAATTACTCATAATTCCATAGGAATTGGCAGTAATTGCCCAACTCCCATCTCTAGGAGATTGGTTTTGTTAAAATACATTTTTCATGTGACTTTTGATTAAAGAAAACTTAAAACCATTTTATTTAAGAAAACACCAATTAATTATGTAAAAAATCATTTGATGTGAAAGCTAGGCATTTGGCATATAAAACAAGTTGTTAACTAATTATTAAAACCCAAAATAAACCAAAAGATACAATAAATACAAAATTGAAGGAAATTAACCTCTACTATACGTTTATAAGTCCTTATGGGCTTTATATAGCTCTGGCTAGTGTTCGTGCGAACTATTGCTTATGAGGGATATTATGTCCATCTAGACCTCCACTCTAATAAGAAGGGTCACTTGTATACAACTCAAAGGAAGAGGTTTAATAATACCAAAGGAAGAGGTTTATTTCCTTTGATTTTGTACTTATTGTATCTTTTGGTTTATTTTAGGTTGTAATAATTAGTTAAAAAACTTGTTTTACATGCCAATTACCAAACTTTCACATCAAATAATTTCTAACATAATTAATTTGTGTTTTCTTAAACAAAATGGTTTTAAGTTTTCATTAATCAAAAGTCACATGAAAAATGTATTTTAACAAGACTAATCTCCTAGAGATGGGAGTTGGGTGATTACTACCAATTCCTATGGAATTATAGGTAATTGTCAAGTTACACCATAACTAATCAATGACCCGCTTTCTGGATGTATAATATTCCTATTGTATGCTTTAAATACCGCTAATTTACTTCTTATAAATGAAAAGGTGACATAACTTCTTTAAATACAATGCATGCTTGCTTGATAAGGGATTGATAAATTTTACAATATACAAAAAAGATATATTATGGGGCATAAATAAGATATGAATTCTGAAACTTTTTGGTACAGAAGTTCAGAGGTCTTGGTGTAGAGGCTAAGTGGCGACTCCTCTAACCACTCTCATCCCTAGTAAAAATACATAGTCTCTATAGCCATCTAACCTTATTTTATGATCACTTATTTACAAATAATTATATTGTAATATTTAAAAGTGAAAAATAGACAGTTATGAATTTTATTTAACAGTCAAAATTTGACCTTGACAGTTACATGTCATTTTTAGACCTATCGGATAGTTATAGGTCAATTTTTCTCAAGTATTTTAGGTCACCCTCTTAGGAAAAATTAAGTTCATATTAAGTCTAGTCTGGGCCACTATTTTAGTCTAATAATGTCCATGTTAAAGGTTTATTTCAAGTATAGATCCCTAAATGTCATTTTCCATTTTTCAGTAAGCTATTTTAAATCACAAATCAAACTATTTTCATGCCATTTTTAGTATTATTTGCACTCATATCCATACATATTTATAGGCCTAAAGCCAAGCTCAAATATACAACTTAAATAGCCTTAAAATAGGCTTTAACTCATTTCCCATAAACATTATAAAGTGTACTAAATTAAGGTACCATTTACATGCATATTTTAGCCCATTTTAAAGCCAACTTTACCATGCCATTCTAAGCCAATTTCAAGTTCCTTTTTCAACCATTTCATAACCTTAAAAGGTATCCCAAATTTTATATATTTCATGCCTTATTACTCATGCACATTCACCTAATTCATGCCAAATATACATTACACACATCATGCTAAAAATGTTATGCTAATCACATATACACATGCCATGCCATACCTTAGCTTTCATGCCATAATTTGCCATGCTTACATCTCTGCCAATGCTTCCCAATGGCAATGTACATGATTTTCTCCATATTCAAGTTCACATACATACCATAGCACCATTCAAGCATGCATATACACACATAATAGAAATAACATGCAAACCAAGCCATGATATGCCTTGGACATTTCTCAGCCACATTGTGAAATTACACACACATGCATTTTTCCACCATATTCACTATATACACCTACATTTCTATGCCTACCATACCAATTGCCATGTAATATAACATACTTACTTGTCATACACCTAGCCTACATGCCAAACCAACCTCTTAGGCAACTAATGCCTAACATCAACACTCTTATTTTCCACCACACAAATACACAATTCATGTATTTCCATATCAAATACCATAGAAATCATGCCAATCTCACCTTAACAAACCATATACACGTCACACACACCATTTATACCTCTCGACCAAATGAGGAATTTACCCTTCCAATCATTCTTTTCATCAAATCACCATTCTAATCATTCATTCCAAATATAATTAGTACAAATACATGCCTAATTTATAATTACACACACATTAACCATGAATTCCATCATTTCCATATAAGGTTCCTCACACCTATTACATATGAAATCCTACTTACATGCTTTCAATGCTCTAAATTCATATACCTCTCTAACAAAGGAGACTTATTCTACACTTCAAGCTTCAAAATAGCCTTGATATCCTTCACTTCTCTTCTTGCTTCCATACACGCCTCCCCTCTTAGAAAAATCATAAAAAATGCTACAAGTCCCTAAATCAAAATCCAAGGTTATAGGCATTCTTAGAGTAGTGAAATACTTTAGGAAATAAATTAAAGAGGGAGGAAATAATTACACATCAAAAGTTGGTTTCCAACACCTTTTTATGTACACTTGTAGATTTTTGAATTTTCTTAAGCTTTAAGGACTTTTATGGCCTCTAATCCCATTAAAATTTAATTCACAACACATAAAGTGGATTTTTGGTGGCAATTGGTAAGAGAAAAGCATTCAAGAAACCATGAAAATTATAGGTGGAAAAAGAAGATGGCGTCAGGTGCAAAAGAGGAAAAAGGAAGGAAATGGGTAGGTGGTGGGGTGTATGGGCCAAGCAGCATCTAGTTGTCTCATAGTGCCTTTTATAGTGCCTGAGGTGGCATTGGTGGGGCCACATGCCACCCGAACATCCCAAAATTACTCGATTTTGATAAAAACTTTGAGGAACTTTTAAAAATCACTTAAACCTCTAAAAAGTATTGTGATTACCCTCAATTGGTCCCATTTAGAGGCTCATAAAATTTCACGATCAAATTCCTTTAATAGGAGAGTTAACTAACTGCCTCGATTTACGTGTAAAACCTAAAATTAAGGAAAAGTTGTAAATGACCTCAGAATTCAAAAATTCATTCATCAATGGACTTAGGGCTATTTTTTATCTTTAGGGTATGGAATTTTCAAGTCTGTCTTAGCATATCTTAGGTCATTCCCAAACTGAATCCATCTGAGCTACAGCCCACTAGATTATAGACTAAAATAATTTATTGGTTCTACTAAATCTTTAAATCAAGCCATTTTCATCATTTTCAAGCCCTTTAAGGTTTCACGACCAGTACGCTCCACCTCGAGAAGGTGACTCAACACTTCGAGCATGCTTTTTGAGCCTCGGAGGTACTATTCATAGAGCTTTGACTTAGGGCCATTAGAATTCTTCCCCTTTTAAGAAATTTCATCCTCAAAATTACCTGGAGTAAATAGATGTGGATGTTGACTCTTTATTTGCTCTTCAGTTTCCTATGTGGCTTTTTTCTATATTATGATGCTTCTAAAGAACTTTGATTAGAGGAATGGTTTTATTCCTCAA
>CANXYI012216199.1:0-16726 GCA_948208565.1 Hura crepitans | reverse complement strand
TGTTAAAGGCTCAAAATAAGTTGAGATAGTTGCTATTACTTTTGAGTCATGGAAATAAAGATTATTGATAGGTGTGAGGTCAGTGTTCATTTTACTCATTCTTGTTTTTTTAAAATTTATTGATACATTAAAGAGATTAGGTGACATGATTGAATAAATTCTTTTAAGAACGCTACTTTTTGATAAGTCCTATGTAAATAAATAGATAGGTTTTAACATATGAAAGTTAATAGATGGACATAGGAGTTGTATAAAAATGTCAGCATTAGAAATTAAGGAATTGTTATAAGTTATGGTGGAAATTTGATATGTAATAGTGTAGATAAATAATAGGAGTGCGGTTTAAAGATTTATAAATGTTTTAACTATATATAGGGGAGTTTTAGTTGTTGCAAATGAATTCAAAAGCTATTGTAATTCAAGTAAGTCCAAAAATTTTATTTGGTGTTAATAAGTTTTGGAATTATAATGAGGAATGAAATATGTGTAATTAATCATGGTTTGATGAAGTTATTAGTTAATATTTGAATTAATATTTTGATTTGCCTATTTGATTAAGTTATTAGTTTCTCTTTGAATAAGTTCTAATTTTTCTTTCATTGATTATTCGATGGAGATTTATTTCCATTGTGCTAATCATTTTGCTAAAGTGATAGCTACAAATTATTTTATTTCATTCTTATTTAATTACATGTGTTAATAAGCTATTAAGTTAAACATTGAAATTTTCTTTGGTTTTGGAAAAAGGGGAATAGTTTTCTGTGTAACCTCATAAGTTGTCTACCACTAAAATTGTGCTCATGTTGTTTTGTTAAGTGCATAAATTTTTGCATTATGATTGGCTTTAACTTTTAAATAAAAGTTTTATTTTAAGATCTAGACATTAAATGGGATTATAACTTAAGGCCAAATATATAGGAGCAATAAGGTTATGTGAGATGTACGACTACATCCCATTAAGGTCTAAACTTTTGTAACTTAAAACAATGTATATATGTGGTAGTCAATTTTAATGAATTATGTGTACTTTTGTATATATGGGTAATTTTATATATACTAAGGGTTAAGTGATAATAGATATGAGATGAACATGAAGCATGAGTATGAGATCAATATTGGTTATATCACAGTAAATGGTGCATAATTTATTTCAAAATATGTTTATTACATGCTTTAATATTTTAAAGTGTTTTAACTTGAGTTTAGTTTATGTATGAGAATATGAGAATTTTGTGTAAAAGTATAAATGAATTAAAGACATTTAATGCATAAATAAATTCACTTTATTATGTGTATGTAAACGGGCCAAAACTATAAGGTATGATAATTAGACATCATGTATGTGACAAGTTTATTTCATAATGTGGTATGTTATAGCATTGCCTAAAGGAATTTATGAAAGTAATATATGCTATGGAATGGCATAGCTATGTATGAGATATGTTATACTAAGATGTAATGTTTGATTACAAAGTGGATATTCAAATATGTATGTATAGTATAATATGTAAAGAGGAAGTAATTGGCTTTGAGCATGTATGTTATAGAATAAAGGTCTCAAGATGGCTAGATGGCCAAATGATAGATAGATGGGTGCCTTGAGAATTAAAAAATTGGTTATGCAAACTATAAGCAAGAATGGGATTATTTTGATCATAATGTAATATACTTGTGATATTAATCATGCATGAGAGATTATAATGCGTGTATATTGATGGATATGCATATGATGTATGATGAATAATATGCATGTGAATAACATATTAAAAAGGTTATTAGTTAACCTAATTTGGTAATTTGTTAGCCAAATGACTTGTATAACTTCTAAAAACTACTTTAAGTATGTGAAACTAAGTAAATAATGGTGATGGCCTATATGGTTAGACAACCTAGTTTGGTTAGGTTGGCCAATCAACCAGGGATAAATAGCAACTGCTAGGGTACCTCGATACCTCTTTATAGCCTCTAGCTTAGATATTTTAGGCTGCTGCAGTTGTCATAAGGTCTTGTAAGGTTACTGCACATCCATTAGGCTGGTGCAGCTATCGTAAGGTTTAGTAGGGCCACTACACATATACCAAACTAGTGCAACCATCGTAAGGTATAATAGGGCCACTCTATATCCAACAGGCTAGTACAATTGTCATAAGGCCCAATAGGGCCATTGAATATACACCAAGTAGGTGTAACTGCCATAAGGTTTAATAGGACCCTTGTACACCTATGATGAGACCTTCAACTTCAAATGAGACTTTTAGGTCCAGTTAAGACCTTTATGGTACAAGTGAGGCCTACATGGCCTAGTATCCCATTATCTAGCATTAGGGTGACTCTATATTAATTATAGGCAATTGAAAAGAAATTTACTAACTAATGAATGAAGTAACCCACATAAGAAGACTTAAGACATGGTAAACATACATGAACCATTAAAACATATGTTATATGATTACAATTGACAAGATGTGTACATGCATAATCTCTATTGCTATTAATCCTAGTATTATGGTATGGATATAATAATTATAAGAGGTATGAATAATGTATGTTCAATGAGTATTAGTTTGTAGAAGTACTAGTATGTGAAAAATATTCAAATGCTTACTAGATATATCATAGGTTTACAAATATAGCTAAGTATAAAGAATTATAATGTTATGCTAGTCGTAGAGCTTTTATATGGAAATGATTGGAGTGAGGTTTGTGATCTTGATTTTGTTTTAAGTATAAAAGATGTATTATCATCTTGAATTATCATTTTGATGGGCAGGTTTCCCATTCTTCTTGAATCCTTTATTCTAGAGTGCTAGTTCAAGATCGATAGCTACATCTTTGAGCCATTCCTATGTGGTAATGCCTTTAGCAAAGAGCCCAGCATTCATGTAGCTATTAGCATTCTTAATGAACATCCTGATTTTTTTGATGTCATCTAGCTTGTTTCTCATTTTGAGCATCTTGTCCCTCCATCGTTCCAAATATTCAGAAAAGGTTTCATTAAGTTTTTGGTGCACCAATTATAAGTCTTTGAGGGTTACGTCCATGGTTGCATTGTTTGAGTATTGCTTATTAAATGTATGGGCTAACTCTTCCTAGTTCACCTTGATCTTCCTTTTCAAGCTATGGTACCATTCCAAGGCCTGCCCAATTAGAGATATACTAAATAAGCTCACCATTTGTGCTTCTAATAGATTAGTAGACCACATGGCTACTGCATACTATTTCAAGTAAGTCCTTGGGTTAGAAGTGCCAACGAACTTACTTAAATTTGGCATCTTGAATTTTTAGGGCATGGCATGATCAAGCTTCAGACTGATGTCTTCTAGGTTGATGTCTATACCCCTGATCACTTAGTAACTCATGGCCTCCAGCTTTTCATTCAATTCTTTGATTAGATCATCCTTGTCACCCTTGGGTTATAGGACTCTATTATAACTAGGCTTAACAAGCGGTATTTCTTCATTAGAAACCTAGTCATCAGCTATCTCTTTCTTGCTATTGTCAACAATAAAGGGTTGACCTTTTGATAGTGCACTGGTTATGGTAGCCATTATCCTTTTCGCCATATCCTGAAAGACCTCATTTAGCATGGCCCTTGTCACCATTTTGTCTCCAGGCATGGTTGCTCTTCCTTGGTAGGTTAAAGATGGATCAATGGTGGCTACAAAATAAAGGATCAGTCATGATGAATGAATTGTCTAAGATGATGCTTGAATGAGAAGTTAATGAACTTTTACAAGGTGGTGGCCTTTGACATATGGTTTATATGTCATGTGAGGATGTATTTATGCAAATGTCATGTTTGGGGGATGACATAACTTGTGACATGGTTTATGAGCTATGGCTTAAGTACATTTGCTTGATGCTTATAAGTACTAATACTATATGCGACACATATTAGTGTACAAGATAAAGATACATGTATGCATGAAGAGATATCATGTGAAGAAACATGTAAAAAATGCATGTATATAAGAAGATACTTGGGAGATCTTAGGCATATGAAGATAGCGATGTTTGTACAAAAGTATGCATGGCTTTTAGATGTTCATGATACATATGAATATACATTTTTACAAGATATAGATATATTGTATACCTATATGGGTCAGGTGATGTGCCCAAACCTATATAAAATGCATTTGAATTAGGACATGGAATAAAAACTCATGAGATACACATGGTGCATTTATACAAGTAGGTATAATACAATGTCATGTGTGTATATATAAAAAGGATACACGTTAGAGTGTACAAAGGCAAACACAAGCAATAAGCCTTCTAACCTTATTACTCCCACACATGTGGTCTTAGTCATTCTTCCTAGGTGGGCTTCCTTAAGCATTATTGGGGGATGTATAGGTTCGAATATAGGCTTAACAAGCCCAATAACCTTTTATACTTAAAACACATGCAAGGATAATGGTCTATAAAATTTAAGTCTTGTTTGAGGTGAAATTAGGCTGAACCTATTCCATATGAAAGGCACAATGGGCTTGGCCCACTTCAAATAAGGTTAAATACAATAGGCCTACATAGCAATCACAAACTCTTTGGGTCATACAACCTAGGGGAAGTTGCTAGGCTTAATTACATGGGCTTATGGTTTGGTAAAAAAAAGCTTATGGCTCTCATAAGTGGAGGTCCCTCCTAAGAGGTCTTTCCAATCAAGGATAATAACAATCGATTAGTTTACCTTTTCATATACTAGAAGGCACAAGGCTTATGAGTGATGGATATGCTAGCACTTTTTCATTCTTGAATGAAAAATGGAGTCATGGTTCACAACACCATCCAGGGTAAAAAGGGACACAATTTATATAGGATATAATGCATGGGATTGATAAAGATTAGAATATTAGATGGCATATTATTTGGGCACTTTCAAATTGAGATTCTTAGTCCCTAGTGGAGTCACCACTGTAGAGAAATAAAACTGGGGATGAGAGCAGTTTTGTGTTTTGTAGTCCCACCTAGCCTCTACATCAGGACCTCTGATCTTCTATACCAAAAAGGTTGAAAATTCATATCTTATTTATGCCTCAATAATATGGCTTCCTTTATATTGTAACATTTATCAATCCTGTATCAAGCAAGCATGCATTATACTTAAAGTAGTTATGTCATCTTTCATATACAAGAAGTAAATTGCATTATTTAAAGAATACAACAAGTACAACTGTCTATTGACATCTAAAAATTAGGTTATTGATTAGTTGTTATTTGACTTGACAATTACTTGTAATTCCATAAGAATTAGTGGTAACTACTTAACTCCCATATCTAGGAGATTGGTCATTATTGAAATACATTTTTTGTGTGACTTTTGATTAGAGAAAACTCAAAACCATTTTATTAAGAAAACACCATTTAATTATGTAAAAAAACCATTTGATGTGAAATTAGGCATTTGTCATGTAAAACAAGTTGTTTAACTACTCATTACAACCTAAAATGAGCAAAGGATATAATAGGTAATAAACTAAAGGAAATAAAACAAAGCCTTTAAATGGTCCCGCCTACACGTCACTAAGTTTATGTAGACTCTATATAGTTTTAGCAAATATTTGTGTGGACTATGGATTTTAAGGGTTATTATGTCTGTTGAGACTTCTACTCCAGTAAGAAAGGTCACTTGCATACAACTCAAAGGAGAAGGTTAACGATACCAAATAAGGATCCGAGAGGACACATAAAGAGGATAAGAAATACAAATACATGTGAAAACTGGAATTCAAAATAAATGTTTATATAGACTATGTTCCTTATAAGAGGGAGTTTGTGTGGGCTACAAAATAGAATAAACATGCTTAACACAAATATATCCATGTGGACTATGTTCCTCGTGAGAAGGAGTCCATGTGGACTTAAAAGATAGAATATAAAAGAATAAGACAAGGTCATCCGTATAGACTATGTTCCTCATGAGAGGGAGTTCATACGGACTGTACAATAGTTTTAATATAGTCAACAATATGCATATTATAAAATGGAATAATTATACAACATGATAACATCATGGAATTATGTAAATATGGTGAACATAATACATTAAAACATGATACATAAAATAGATAGGACCTCATTATTAAACATAAGTCTGTGTGAATGACAAATCATGCACATATCAATAATGTAAGTCTTTGTAGATGTCAACATGCTTATAGATAGGTCCATGTGATTAAGGAGAAAATAACAGAAGAATTATAACATAAAAATAGTCAATTGTTCAACATGAAACAACTCAAAACGATGACCTACTCTTATGATCAAAGTGGGTATGATATAGAATCACCTCACTTGTGATCAATCCTTGAAGATCATATGTCCATGAAATAGTATCAATATGTACAATAGGAGACCTCAAATCTTACCCTTGTAAGTGGAGTTTAAGCAATAATGCAAAAAGGTAGAGTTTTAAAAGAGTAGACTTTAAGTGTGGGCTATTAGGACTAGTAAAGTGATTTCTAATTGAAGTCCTCTCCTGGACTCATAAATTGTGGATTCTCTCAGAATTGCCTTTTTCTAAGCTCTTGCTCTCATCATACCCAAAAAGGGTATTTATAAGCTTAGGGTTAAGAGTCTCTCGTCTAGGAGTGATAAAGTCCTTCTAGGATTGGGAGATAGACTCTGGATAGGAATCCCATGCTTTTGAAAGCTTTTATGTCGACAAGTCCATATGGACTTGTACAACTTAGTCCGTGTAGACTTAGGTTATGGGCTTTCTCGCCAATCTATGGGCTTTAGGCTAAGTTAGTTTTAGTCCATACAGACATGGGCTTTGGCTTGTCCGTGCGAATCTTAGGCTTTGAGCTCAATTGGTCTAGGCTAGCTATGGTACAGACCTCATAACTTTAAGTCTAGGTAAACTTAAGCCATGTTAGTCTGTGTGAACTTAGTTTCCAAGTTTCTTACCTTATTGCTTGAGCTTGTCTCTGGTTATTATCATAGGCTAAACTTCAGACATCTACAATTGCCCACACTTTTATGTGTGCTATGAAATGCTAAAGCAATAGTGCACATTAAAGTACTTGAGACATAGTAACATACTTGAAGTTTTGTTATTTTCACCTTTTCATGATCCAACTCACTATTATCATGTCTGCATGCTATAGGTTGTTATCTCATACCTTTTTGATCAAACTTGTTGCATTTTTTCATGTCTTGGTATTTGCACTATTCAATGGCTTAGTGTTTGCACCATTTGGTGGCTTTGTCATTCACACAATTTGGCGGCTTAGTGTTCACACCATTTGATAGCTTTGTGTTCGCACCATTCTACAGATTAGTGTTCGCACTATTTAGTGTCTTTGTTATTCGCACCATTCAATGGCTTTATCATTTGCACCATTTTGTGGCTCTGTCATTCGATAGTTTGCTTTGTATATGGTTAATGTGCATGGAAAATGCATGTTCTTACACAGGAAAATATATAGATAAATGATGCATGCTTTCATGCACAGGAAAACATGTGGATAAATGATGCATGCTTTTCATGCATAGGAAAACATATGGAGAAATGATGCATACTTTTCATGCATAGGAAAACACATGAATAAATGATGCATACTTTTCATACACAGGAAAACATGTGGACAAATGATGCATGCTTTTCATGCATAGGAAAATATAGATAAATGATGCATGAATTTAATAGAATTTGAGATGTTACATTTAGGGCATTTTATTTAAGATGGAATAATGTTGGCCTTTAAAGATCTTTATATATAAGTGGACCTTTTATTTAAGAGAGAAAGAGAGAGAAAAAAAGCATCTCCCTCTCCCTTTTCTTTTACCTGATGGTTTTGAAAGCCATTTCGATGGCTTCAAGCTTTGATTCTTCTTCAAATTCTCTAATTATCAAATGTGAACATTTATTTATGAATTAGAACCTCCTCCACATACCATTAACATCAAGATTAAGGGTTTAATTAGGTGAAATTTAGGTTTTTATTCTCTTGGTAAATAGTAATCTTATTGGAGATAAATAATTAATTTTGGATTTTGATATTTTTAGGGGTTGTTTTAAGGTTCCAATTGATTTCATTTAGGGTCAATTTCATGTTTTAAAGTATGTGGATTTTTTTATGAATTTTTTGTTTATGCTTGGTAATTATATATGTAGAAAAAAAAAAGACAAAGATGAAGGGAAGAGAAGGAAAAGGCAAAGTGAGGTCAAGAGGAACTCTTTTCATTATTGTGGTATGTTTATCCAATATCAGTTGTGAAATTCAAATTGTGTATGTGCGATATACATATGTATGATGAATGCCTAAATGTGTAGTTCACATAAATATTGACATGCATGTTAAATTATAGTTGGAATTGTCCTCATGCTTGCTACCTAAAAAGCGTATTGATTAAATTAAGTATATATGTGTATGTGTTGTCTTGGTTGAATGGTTTAGGGATGTGCCATAAAGGTTGTAATTGAAATTCTTAGTGTAAATTAATGGTATGGCATGTCTAGAACCTAGAATTTAAGGTAAAAAACATAAGTAATGCATAATTTATGCTATGTATATGTTAATTGTAAAGCTTTGACAATGTTAGGTTGTAAGAATGTTTAGATTCACATAATGATACATTATGGGGAAAAAAAAGGTAAAAATGAATGTATGTAATGGATAATGGCCAAAAAACTTCATCTAAAGAAACATTTTTTATATGCTTAAAATGAAATTCTAAATGATATGAGTATTCAAATATGTATGGTGAACAAAGAATGAGATTAAGTAGATTGTGTCAAGTGTAGTACTAAAATGATTCAAATATGTTCCTTTAAGCATAGTTATTGAAGAATGATGAATGGTATGCTAGAATACAAGAATAAAGCATAAAATCCTTAAATGTAAGTAATAGGTAACTTTGATGATAAATTGTATTATTAAAATGATTATGGCATTTTGAGGATTCATGAAGTCATTGAGCATGTTAATAATTAAGTATGTAATATGATACATGTAGTGAATATTGGGCCGAAATATTTTATTGTTAAAATAAATATGTATCTGTGAGTATGTAAGGTTTAGAATGTTCATGAATGTAATTATAAGCATAAGAAGATTATGTATTACAAATGAGATATGACTAATCTTGTTATATGAGATGAATCATTGCTAGATTAAGGTTGTTTTTAACTCCTAAATTATGGTTGTATGTGTGTGTGTGTTTAGGTGTATATGTTGTAGTTGATCTTGATAATGATGCATGTTTAAGTTTTATTAGTTATGTATGTTTAGAAGTGATGGATGTTATGGTAATAATGGAAGTTTTATGATGTTAAGATATTTAAAAGTGTTTTCTTTACAGGTTAATATTTGGGAAAGTGTCATTAGACAGTCATTATACTGTCAGATTTTCAACACAATGATCGCAAATAATCTAACTTAGTGAATGGTTTATGTTAACCATGTATTCTTAAGGTATTAATGAAAATCAAGTTGAGAATATGTTAATTGCATGGATTAAAAAAAGTTTGATATCAGTCCATTCCTTATTTGGAGCTAGGAGTGGGTAAGCTAAGGGGCATCACATTTACTGGTATTAGAGCTCTAGTATAGGCATTCCTAAGTGAGGTTGCATATAAATGCCATAGGTTTAAGACCATACATCACTTAAGTATATACTATCAAGGCTTACAAGTTGCTTTTAATGGTTTTTCTCTATCATGCACAATGGCAAATTGAAAAATTTTTAAAAACTAACAAGGATAATGGACCTAAAAAATTTAAAATACGTCCTAAACAATAAATCTAGCAGTATTTCATGATTTACCATAAATGATAATAGCAGATTCCTTCTATGAACTTTTCTCACCAAGTTGTTGCAAACCATAGTGATCCTCTTTCATGAACATCTCTAAGGTAATCCATGCAAGAAGTTCTTAGAAAAGAGCAACTTGAAAGTCTAGGTGCTAGTAGGATTTTCAAGTGGATGAAGGAAGAATAAGAAATTTATGTGTTTTCAATTATTTTATACGACAATTTCTGCTACAGAAAATGTGTATATGGTAGCTATAGCTTTAAGGGTTATTCATAATTTATGTAAACCCTTTTTAAGTCAGATTTTCACACTCAAAATCTACCCTAAGTCATACCAGAATGGACCCACACATTGGGCTTTATTCAATCTTATATGTATAAGGCTTTTAATAGGCTTATGTGCAATCTGTTTTGGCCCCACTTTCATTAATCCTATGTGACACTTCAAGGCCTTATTTTAGATTAATAATTACTCTAATTTAAGGCCTTTTAAACATTGTAAAAGCCTATAAAAAATTAGATGCAAGAATAATTAAAATTTGGACTCAATAAGGCTTAAGTCTAAAAACCATAATTTCTAGACTACACATCAACAAGTGGGCCCCTAAGCCCATTTGCTTCTTTATTCTTCTTAATTCATCTTTTAATGATATCCCATATCATTAGAACATTCAATCTCATTAAATCTTCCCCAAACTCTTTTTTATATGTGTGACCCTACGGGTTTTCAAAATAGCTTGGTATACACAATGAAATAGAGTCTTAGTCCAACTGGGACTTTATAGATTCAATCTTATTAAATCAATATCAATTCACTAATTGATATATCACTTGCATACAAGTCAAGAGAGGCATCCAACCATACATCATGACTACCCAAGTGCTAAAAAGTCAAGTGGTTTAATTAACCCTTTCATATATAATTATGATGCAATAAACTCTTTTCACCATCTTTTACCTCTTTAGATTACATGTGGCGGCTATGAAGATAAAAGAATTTCCTACTTTAGTTGTAGCCACTCACACTATTTAAAAGATTTAAAAGGGAAAAAAAGTTTTAAGAGGAAAAGAACATACAACTAAGGTCAAGTAAGTTCTGCTCCTAATATTAGTAAGAAATAGAAAAGAGAATAGTATCAGCAACAGCCTCAGTCATAGAGACAAACACTGACACAAAGGTTTTGAGAAGGATCATAGTCTACACCTAGATATTAGTTGTAGGTAGCCAATGGTCTTATGAACATGGCTAAGAGTACATCAATGGCCTTATGTAAGTATTGCAAATAAAAGCATAGAGGTACATGTTAGAGTATAATACTAGGATCTTACTTTAGATGTGGTTCCATGAATCATTTCTTTAGAAATTGTCCTAAGAAGCTAGTAACTTTTACACATTATCAAGTGCCCTCCCTAGCTATTTCTAGAGAATAGAGGCAAAATAAGGGTGATCGATATAGGGGTAGCCAGAGAGCCAAATATGGGATAGTTGATAGAGTAGAGCCTAGAGCATCAACGAGGCAATATGCTATTAGGGCTCGAGAAAAGACGAATTCACCAGATGTTATAGTCGGTACTTTTTACATATTTGTTACTTGTTATGGTGTTAATAGATCTAGGTTCTATATAATCTTACATATACACAATGTGGGCATAAGATCAAGGGTTAGAGGAAAAATTGCTTGACATAAACATTATGGTTAGCACCCCTATAGGCCAGTATGGGATAGTGAATAATGTATATAGAGGTTATCTTTTACTAGTCCAAGGATACTAGTGTCCTATGGATCTCATTGAATTGCCTTTTGATGAGTTCAATCTTCTCTTGGGCATGGATTAGTTGTCTAAGCATCATAAATTAGTGGATTGCATCCAAAAAAAAATTCTCTTAAGACATTAGATAGGAAGGAAATCACAGTACTAAGAGAAAGAATAGATTTCTTGGCTAACATTGTTTTAGTTAACATAGCTAAAAAGATGATTAGAAAAGGATGTGAAGCTTACTTGGCACATGTAATTGATATAAAAAATGAAGAAATAGATTTGAATCAAATTCCTATTGTATCAGAGTTTCTTCATGAATTATATAGTTTACCACCTAAATGGGAACTCAAATTTTTCATTGAAGTCTATCTTGGCATAGCACTATTTTCAATAGCACCATATAGGATGGCTCCTACAAAGTTGAAAGATCTAAAGATTTAGTTAACCAAGTGTTTCACCTTGTAGAGCTCTAATGTTTTTTTTTTAAATAAGAAAGATAGATTATTAAGGTTATGTGTAGACTATAGATAGTTGAACAAGGTCATCCTTAAGAACAAATATCTACCACCCCATATTAATAATTTGTTTGATTAACTTAGAAGAGTTAGAGTTCTCTCTAAGATTGATTTGAGATCTGGATATTACCAGTTAGAGTTCTCTTTATACTTTATACAAGTATTATGAGTTCTTTCTAAGGCCATTTAGGCATACTAATGCTCTTATAACATTCCTAGATTTGATGACTTGAGTCTTTTGACCTTATCTAGATCAATTCATGGTTGTGTTCATTAGTAAAATTTTTGTGTACTCTAAGAACAAAGAAAAGAATGAGCAATATCTTTAAATGGTCTTACAGATTTTGAGAAATGAGAAACTATTTGCAAGTAAAGTAAGTGTGAGTTTTGGCATGATAAATTATCTTTCCTAAGACACGTAGCTTCTATAGATGGTATCCAAGTTGATTCAAGCAAGGTAAAAGCGACTTTATAATGAAGCCATTTACAAATATAACAAAGATTAGGAGTTTTTTTGGGTTTGTTAGGTTATTATAAATGGTTTGTCAAGGGTTTCTTTTAGATTGTAGCAACTATGACTCATCTACTACATAAGAATGTTGAGTTTGTTTGAGATGATAGATGTCAAGATAGTTTTGATAAGCTAAAGAGTATGTTGACACAAACACTTATTCTTACAAAGCTATTATCTAGGAAAGACTTTATCATTTATAGTGATGCATCTTTGAATGGCTTAGGGTGTGTTATGATGCAAGAAGGCAAGTTCATTGCCTATTCCTCTACTACAGGAGAAGAACTATGCTACACATAATCTTAAGCTTACAACTATAGTGTTTGCATTAATGATTTGGAGGCATTATCTATATGGTGAGAAATGCTAACTTTATATGGATCATAAGAGCCTAAAATATCTTTCTACATAGAAATTAGTGAATTTAAGATAGTGTAGATGGATGGAGTTGATTAAAGACTATGACTATCTTATTAATTACCATCCTAGTAAAGCCATTGTGGTGGCATATGCTATGAGTAGAAAGTTTATGTCAGCAATAAAAGCTATGAATGCGAGAATAAAGATTTTGAATTATGGAGCTTTTTTGGTTGAATTGCTACTTAAGCCAAGTCTTTTACAACAAGTGAGAGATGCATAGAAATATGACAACAAGATTATAGATGTCATGAGTTTTATCTAAAAAAGGAAATCTACAAAGTTTAAAACTAAAAATGATGGATGTGTATACTATCATGAACATTTTAATGTACCCGATGTGGAAGAATTAAAGTAGTAGATTTTATAAAAAGTGCATAACATTATGCTACACATCTTAGTAGCACTAAAATGTACTAAGACTTGAAGACTTATTATTGGTGGAATGGTATAAAGAAAGATGTGTCAGAATATGTGACCAATTGTCTCACTTGTCAACAAGTTAAGGTAGAACATCAAATTCCTTTTGGTTTGATTTATCCTATAGTAACACCAAAATGGAAATGGGAAAGAGTTACCAAGGATTTTATAGTTTATTTGCCTATGAAAATGAATAAGTGTTATTCAGTATGGCTAATTGTGTATAAATTGACAAAGACTGCTCATTTCATACCAGTATGATCGATTATTCCTTAAAGAAACTTGTAAAATTTTACATCGATGAAATTTTAAGGTTATATAAAGTGCTATTATTTATCATATTAAATTGAGACCCAAGGTTTACTTTAAGATTTTAGAAGAAACTACATAATGCCTTAGGCACTTGACTCAATTTTAGCACGGCATTTCATCCATAAATGGATGGCTAATTTAAATGAGTCATTCAAGTAACTTTTGTACTTGATTAACTTTGTTATATAGTTAATGGTGATGCTTATGATGGAGACATGTTTTATAGGTGCTATAAGATATGCTAAGAAGTTGTGCAATCAAATTCAAAGGAAGTTGGGATTGATACCTCTTTATGGTAGAATTTGCATACAATAATAATCATTAGTCAAGTTTAAGCATGGCCCCATATGAAGCTCTTTATGGGAGAAAGTGTAGAACTCCTTTTTGTTGGAGTGAGTTAAGTGAGAACAAGATAATGGGACTAAACTTGATAAGGGATGCTGAAAAAAAGGTCAAGGTCATTAGAGACAGATTGAAAGCTATATCTGACAAGCAAAAGTCCTATGCCGACTCTAAGTAGAAGAACATTGAGTGTGATATAAGTGATAGAGTTTTTCTGAAAGTTTTACCATGGGAAAAGGTGTTTAGATTTGAAAAGAAAGATAAGCTAAGTCATAGGTTTATCAATCCATATAAGATTACATAATGTGTGGGACCGATTGCCTACATACTGGCTTTACCACTGAAGTTGTAATAGATATATGATGTTTTCCACTTATCAATGCTATATAGATATGTGTTATTAGCTAAAGAAATTGAGCTGCAACCAGACATGACATATGAAGAAGAACTAGAAAAGGTCTTAGCAGATGAAGTGGAAGAACTAAGAAACAAGATGGTTCCTTTAGTAAAGGTGTTATGAAGGTACAATAACATCGAAGAAGATACATGGGAAAATGAAGCTCAAATAAGGGAGTAATATTGTTAGCTTTTTGAACTAGGTGTCATATCACAAACAAAATTCTTCTAAGAAACGAAGAACTATAACACTAAAAAATCCCAAGGTTATGAATAGTGTTTCCCTAATAGTTAATGTTGTTTCCTGAGACGTAGCTCATACTAATTAGATCGGAGGGAAGCATTATTTACAGCAAAATTTCAAGTGAAAATGAAATCATTTAGAAGGTTAAAAATAGAAATGAAGTTTTATTATAATGTAATATGAATAGTAACCTAGTCAAAGCTGAACCAAAAATTTTAGTTTTTTTGCTCTAATTGATTTGGGAACATCACAACCTAATACTCAAATAATCCAAATATTCAAATGAGATTGGAGTTAGAATTTTTAAAGGTTTGAAGAATTTTTCTAAAAATTAAATAAGGAAAAATAGTTTATTTTAAATTAATTTTTCTTAGCTTTTGACTATGGTTTGTTTGCAATCATTGGGTATTGGAATCTATATTTTTTGGGACCATAAGAATTGATCATTTGTGTTTAATATTAAAGGATTAACTAGAAGAATAAAAAAATAGGCTTAAGAATTATTTGGGCCATTAGATTTAAGGTTGAATAATCTTGACCCTTTAAGATCTTTATATATAAGTTAACATTTTATTCATGAGTTAACATTTTATTCATGAGAGAGAGATAAAAGCATCTCCCTCTCCCTTCTCTCTTACCTGATAGCTTGGTAACCATTTCTATGGCTTTCAAGCTTTTTTCAAATCTATCTATTATCATATGTAGACATATATTTATGAATCATAACCTCATTCACATGCCATTAACATCAAGATTAAAAGTATAATTGGTGAAATTTGGGTTTTTGTTTTCTTGGTGACTAGTAACCATATTAAAGGTAAATGATTAATTTTGGGTTTTGATATTTTTAGGGGTTGACTTAAGTTCTAATTGAAGTTATTCGGGGTCAATTTTGGGTTTAGAAGTGTGTGGATTTTTCTATGAATTTTTGTTTATACTTGTTATGTGTATAGAGGAAGAGGACAAAGATAAGGGGAAAGGCAAGGAAAAGGAAAAGTGAGGTAAAAAAGAACTCTTTTTGTTGTTGCAGTATGTGTATCCAATATCAATTGTGCAATTCAAAGTGTGTATGTGTGATATACATGTGTATGATGAATGCCTAAATGTGTAGTTCACATAAATAATGACATGCATGTTGAATTATATGATGAATGCCTAAATGTGTAGTTCACATAAATAATGACATGCATGTTGAATTATAGTTAAAATTTTACTCATGCTTACTACCTAATGAGTTTATTGATGAAATTAAGTGTGTATGTGTGTGTGTTTTCTTGGTCAAATTCTTTGGGATTGTGCCTTTAAAGTTGTAATTGAAATGATTGGTGTAAATTAATGGTATGGCATGTCTCGAGCCTAAAAGTTAAGGTAAGAAATATATATAATGCATAATTAGTGTTGTGTACATGTTAATTCTGGAACTTTGACAATGTTAAGTTGTAAAAATGTTTAGATTAACATAATGATGCATTATGGATAGAAAGGTAAAAATGAATGTATGTAATGGTTAGTGGCCTAAACACTTCACCTAAAGAACCATAATTTATGTACCTAAAATGAAATTCTAGAATGATATGAGGATTCAAATATGTATGATGAACAAAGGATGAGATTTAGTGGATTGCATGAAGTTTAGTAGCTAAAATGATTTATATATGTTCCTTTGAGCATAGTTGTTATAGAATGATGAATTATATGCTAGAAATACAAGAATAATGCAGAAAATACTTAAATATAAGTAATAGGTAACTTTGATGTTAGATTGTTTTATTAAAATGATTTAATAGCATTTTAAGGATTCATGTAGTCACTTGAGAATGTTAGTATTTAAGTATGTAATATGATGCATGAAGTGAATATTGTGTTGAAACTTTGAATTGTTAAAATGAATATGTATGCATGGCTATGTGATGCGAGCAAAGGAGGACAAAATGGTCATTCCAACATACGAGGGCAAAATGGAGATTTTACCATGCTTGATGGACCAAAAAATAAGATCAAGGGCCAAAAGACTAAAGGAACAATTTGCAAGCTTAACCATAATCTT
>CANXYI012216187.1:0-13933 GCA_948208565.1 Hura crepitans | reverse complement strand
TTAATCAATACATAGCATAAAATTACATGTAACATAAGCAAGGAATGGTATAAATAATAACCTTAAAATTTGAATAGTTAATTGGTATCAAAATGACTTGTACTTTGCCTATAAGGGTTATAAATTGTAAATGAAAACCATGCTTATTTGTGTGCCTTTGAGGGCTATGTCTGGAAATGGATGAGAATGGCATTTGAGCTTATGCGTTAGACTTGTGAATGGCCTAGGATTGGTTGGCTTAGGGCCTATGATATGGATGTAAATAATGGCTAAAATTGCACTAAAAAATAAGGTGAATTGGACCTAAAATGCTTATTAGTAAAGACCTAGCCGCAATGACCTATAACTGTCCTAAATGACCCTTACCTGAATTAATAAATCCTTAGGACAGTAAATGGCATAAATTTGTGAAGCAATTATGGAATTAAACTCATCCTAATATATCATAATTAATTGCTCTTGAATCTTTAATAATATTTTTCTGATATTTTACCCAGTACAGCCTATTTATGGCTATACCAAACCGGGTTAATTTCTAACTATACTATAAAAATGATAACTATATGTTTTTAAGATTATAATATTATAAAAAGTTAATCAGTAAGGAAATAGACACTGATTGAGGTTAGTGGCCTACTATTTAGATACCTATTGGATGGGTTGACCGATCAACTTAGGGATCTTTAGCAGCTACTACACTATCTACTTTTTAGACAGGGCCGGTACAACAGCATAGGTCCCCACTAGGGGCACTGTACTAGTTTGGTGGATAGACCAATCTACTGGGCAAGCACAGCCACTTCTTTAATGATCATTATATGATGTCGGTGCAATGGCATAGGTCTCTGAGGGCCACTACACTAGTCTATTGGACAGACCAATCTACTGGGTAGATAACTACTTGTTAATTACACCTTGGGTGCTAGAATTCAATTGAGCCAATGCAGCGGCCTAGGTCCGAAATGGGGACCACTGCACCAATTTATTTTCCCTCCAGATCCAATGTCTATCAGGGATGTCTCCTGAGTTAGACTGGTTAAATTAATTAAATAAGATTAATAAATCCACATGTGACTATGAAACATGACCTAGGGGCATTTTAGCAATTTTCCACTGATAATGAGTAAAAGCTTAAAATGGTTTAGTTTGTGCATTAAATGAGTAATAATGACTCAACACACAAATTATATGGCTTGCAATATTTAATTGGATAATTACAAACAGTAACACCCTTGAGGTATAACAGTAGTTTTGCATGCTAGAGTTACAAATTGAACTTGGGACATAGGTATAAGGTAAACTAGAAGGTTTATGCATAGGTTGATTATTGGACATGTTTTGAATAGTTGAATTCATCACTAAGTATTTTTATACTCAACGTACCTATTTTGGTGTGCAGGTACCTAGAATAGGGATATCACCTCGTAAAGCATGCAGCGGAGTTCAGAGATCATGTTAAGAAGGTTAATCATGTATTATGAGTAGATGTTGCACTTTATGTACTTTGGTGGGGGAATATAGGTGTGATTTATATAAAGGACACAGGGTAGTTTTTGTATAAAATTGGCTGTTATGTAATTAATCATGGGATGTTTCTTTCATATATATGATCTATGTTGATGCTTGTGAGCCTGAGGCTCTTTGTGTTTCATTGTGGCCTGAGGCCTATGATTGCTGTGTGATAAATGATGTTAGTAGGATGATATCTAGGGGACCATAAGGGTCTAGGAGCTGTGACGTTAGATATAGAAGTGTTTATAGGTAGATACAAATTTTGGGATAGTGAACGAGGCAGCTGTTGTGTTACCGGATTCTTAGATAATACTAAATGGTGTTAGGTTCCTTCTATAATGGCTGAAAATATAATAGTATGAACTTAAATGGATTATTGGAATTGACTTGAATAAATTTGGAACCAGACAGAGTTGTTTAGTGCAGTATAAGTAAAAGTTAAACAAATGAACATAGGGGAAATTTCAAGATAGGTGACCTCGCGAGAAGTGCACTACTTATTGGGTTTCTTTAAGAATCCAGTAGGGGGTATCACATTTTATGGTATTAGGGCATATGTTAATGTTCCTAGGCTAAGTACATGAGTACAAATGTCTAAGTTTTGAATTCCTTTGAATTGTTACGCTGCTCGAGGCTGAGAAGGAAAAGTCTTATGTAATAGAGAAGTGATTAGTCTAGTTGCCTAAAGGAAGGGCTAAGGACCTTACCAGATTCCTAAAGTATGTTAAGGATTTTTCAATGATATATAAAGAATGTAAGAGATTCCTAATAGGATTGAAGGTAGGGTCAAGGATATGATAGTAAACCTTAAAAAGAGGGATTTTGCAGTACCAATACTAGCTATATGTGACAGGGAGGAAATGATACCAAAAAAGAGAGACCTTTTTTAGAGAAAGAGGTAGTGCATTGTGAGACAGTCTAGTGCAGAGGCAGGATGGAAAGATGCTGAGAGAAGGGCCAGTTGTAGGCATTGTCTTAGCCTAGGTCCCAATATCAGATAGGGTACTAGGGACAGAGATAGACATAGATCCAAAGGTTGGAGCAGGCTTTTGCTGGTAGACCTCGATTGCCTTCTCAAGTTGATAATACTCATTGTACAAGGGGTAACCAGAGGGGACCTCCCATATAGGTCATTTGTCAGAAGAGGCACTAGGGGCAGTGTAGAGAAGGCAAGAGAGGAGAATGTCTCCATTGTGGTGTTAGAGACCACTACAGAGAGAGTGTCCTTAGGGATAGGTAAAGGGTGCTCAGACACAAATACCTAATGTTACACCCTAAAGTAGGGGTTAAAGGTAGACTAAAGGAGAGCAAACTAGTGCTAGTCCGGGTACTAGAATTAAGGCTTGTGCTTTAGCCAAGCAGTGTGCTGTGAGAACTAGAGAAGAGGCTATAACACCAGATGGTATAACTGGTGTTGTGTTTATCTAATGTCGGTCTTAGATTTGACAGGCCCTGATTTAATGCCCTCATGTGTTTGCACTACACAAGCATAGAATAGGCAGATAGAGCCTGAGCATGTGGGTGTAGACATCAGAGTTAGTAACCCTATAGGGTAATGTGTGATTATGAACAAGGTGCATAGAAGATGCCCTCTGGTGATTCAGGGGCATAGAGTGTTGTTGATTTGATTGAATTGCATTTCAATGAATTGATGCAATCTTAGGATCGATTAGCTTACTAAGTATCAGGCTGTGACTAATTGTAAACATAAAATGTTAACCCTTTAGATTGTACAGGGACTGATAGTGATAGTGGATGGTGAGAGGAACCCTTTTTGGGACAATCCTATCTTTGTTATTAAACTATAATAATTCCTTCAGAAGGGGCAAGGCACGCTTGACCTATGCTATTAATTTGAATGATTTAATTTTAATTTAGCATATATTCCAGTGTACCTGAGTTTTCTTATGTATTCCTAATGAGCTACTAGGTTTACTACCTCATAGGGAACAGGAGTTGAAATAGAGGTGTACCCTGATAATGCTCTAGTATTTATTACTCTTGATAGAATGGCATCTATTGGTATAAAAGAACTGAGAGTATAGCTGTAAGAGCTATGGAATAAAGGTTTTATCAAACCCAGTATAACTCTTTAGGGAGTGTCTATGCTGTCTATTAAGAAAGAAAGATAGGTCGCTCAAGTTATGCATTGCTTTATAGGTAGCTAAATAGATTAATTATGAAGAATAAGCATTCCCTATTAGGATGGATGACCTCTTTAACCATTTGAGAGGGGCTGGTATATTTTCTAAAATTGATATGAGATCGGGATATTATTAGCTGAGGCTTAAGGAAGCTGATGTTTCTAAAATTGCTTTCAGATATGAGCATTCTGAGTTTTGGTGGTGCCATTGGAGATACGCTAATGTTCAAACAGTTTTTATGGGACTTAACAAATAGAAATTTCCAATCTTATATACATAAGTGGTGGTGGTGTTTATAGATAGTGTTTTGGTGGATTCTAGGAACCAAAAAATATTATGAACAACACTTGAGGGTTGTGTTATAGACCCTAAAAGAGAGATAGTTGTGTGTGCCTCGCTCAATAAGTGTGAGTTTGGCTGAGTGAAGTTTCTTCTCTAGGTCATATAGTTCCAGTAGAGGGAATCAAAGTTGATCTTAGGAAGGTAAGGGCAATACTAAAAAGGGAACCACTTGGGAATGTAACTAAAGTGAGAAATTTTTTGGCCTTAGTTGATATTACAAAGGGCTTGAAGAGGGTTTTCTATTATTACCACTCCTTTGACCAGACTAGTTAGCAAGAATGTGAAATGGAGTGGGATGATAAGTGTCAAACTAATTGTGAGCAACTAAAAAAGATGTTAACAGAGATTCTTATCTTAATTCAACTCGAACAGGAATAGGACTTTATAATACAATGATGCTTTTCTAAATGTTTAAACTGGGTGTTCATACAAGAAGGAAAGATAGTGATATATGATATAGGGTAGTAGAAGCCACATGAAAAGAATTATCTTACCCATGATTTAGGGCTAACTGCTATTGTGTTGTGTTAAAAATATGAAGGCACTATCAGTATGAAGGGAAGTGCTGCATATATACACAAATCATAAGAGCATGAGATATCTCCTTACTCAAGAAGAGTTAAACCTAAGATTGGTTGGAATTGATCAAGGATTGTGGTGGCCTGATTGACTACCAACTAGGGAAAGCCAATGTGATGGCAGATCTAATGAATAGGAAATTTATGATAACCCTGAAAAGTATGGATGATAATTATAGTACACTTTAAGAGATATTGTGCTGGCTAAGTCATAAATAAAGCCAGATGGTTGACAGCAAATGAAGGAAAAACATATGGAAGAGAACAATTAGCTCGATTGGTAAACAAGACTTAAGAAAGGAAGGCCATATGGTTTGAGTTAACAAAAAGTGAATAGTTTTGTTATCAGAATAGGTCGTGCGTATTTGGTATGAAGGACCTAGGGTTGTAGATGCTTAAGGAGACACATGAGGCTCCTTATGTTATGCATCCTAAGAGGAAAATTTGAACTAAAAATTTTATTATTGATAGCCTGATATGAAAAGAGATGTGGTTGAGTATGATGCCAAGTGTCGACATGCCAACAAGTGGAAACTGAGTGTCAGGTTCCCTCTAGATTATTGTATCTTATAATAATACTAGAGTGGAAAATAGAAAAGTTAACCATGGGTTTTTTGATGGGTATCCCTTTTACTAAAGGTAAATGCAAGGTTGCATGGGTCATTGTTGACATATTGACAAGATAGTTCAAGTTACTCGGGTCCTTAGAGAGGTTGGCTAAACTATATGTGATAAGATAATCAGATTTCATGATGTGTTGGTAACTATCATTTATGACAAGGATCTTTGTTTTACTTTCAGATTTTGGAAAGAGTTATATGTAGATTTAGGCACCAGACTAGCTTATAACACAGTTTTTCATCCTCAGTCTGACAGATAGTCAAAGAGGGTGATATGGATATTTGAAGATATGTTATAGGGATGTGCCAGTGAGCTTATGGGTAACTAGGAGTAGAACATGTTCTTTATAGAGGTTGCTTATAATAATAATTACTAGTCTAGTTAGGGATGGACCCATATGAGGCATCGTAGGGTAGATGATGTAGGACTTCTTCGTGTTGGAGTGAGGTTAGCGAGAGAAAGATCTCCAGTATAGATTTAATCAAAAGGGTAAAAGAAAAAATAGAATTAATAAAAAAAAAAGGCAAATAGGAGCTGTGATTAGACAGGAAGCATATGTTGACTTGAAATAGAGAGATATTGAATATACAGTTAGAGGAAAAAGGATTTCTAGAGGTTTTTCTGGAGAGAAAGGTGCTGAGGTTCAGAAGAAAAGGAAACTAAGTCCTAGGTTCATTAAACCTTATGAGAGTACTAATAAGGTCGGACCTCTAGCATACAGGCTTGCACTACCACCTGAGCTACAGCTTATGCACAGTGTTTTTATGTTTCTATACTCAAGGGGTACAGATCAGATTTGTTTCATGTGACTCCAATGATAGATATTGAAGTACAGTCGGATTTAAGTTATGAAGAGGAAGCAGTATAGAGTATGGCTCATAAATAGAGATAGCTGAAGAAATGAGTCCATACCTCTATTACAATGTTATGGAGGTATTAAATGCAAAAGAACTTACCTGTGAGCCAGACAAGCAAATGACAACTTAGTATCCTCATTTATTTGCTCCAAGTAATTTCTAAGACGAAATTTTTTTAAGAGGGGAAGAAATGTAATGCCCGTGTTCTAAGGCTGCATAAACAATGCGACTAGGACCAGGAGGTGTGCCCAGGGTGCCAAGTTACATGCACATAAATCGAGGTAGTGACACTGGTTAGGAAACTTTGAGGGGCTTTAATTTGATAAATAGAGCAAAATTTAAAAATTTAGCAGAACCAACAATTCATTTCAGACTGTAAGCTACCTCTCGGTGCAATAAAAATTTTTTGGGTCAGGATTAACCCAAGATGTACCCAAACGGACCCGAAAATAGTGGACCCTGAAGCTAAAAAATTACACTGAGTCCACTAGTGAAAGAATTTTTGAAATCAGAGGTCGTTTGTGAATTCTTGTAATTTTTTAGGTTGGCATACAAATCGAGATAGTTTGAAAATTGTACTATCGATGAAATTTGATGACAAAAATTTATGAGCAAGTAGAGGGGACTAAAATATGAATTTTAAAACAAACGGTGTAATTTTTGAGGTCTATGTGAATTTTGGTGAATTTCCAAAGTTTTTTGAAAAATTGAGCTATTTCGGGATAGATCGAGTGGCTGTGGGACCCACCCACACATGGCCAACTGGTGAGGGGCCCATACCAAGTGGCAAGGCCATTTGACAAGTGGAAAATCCACTCACAAAGGAGGATTTTCTTTCCCCCTTTTAGCTGCTAAAACTGACGCAACACCTACTTCCCTCTCCCATTTTCATCATCTTCCTCAGCTCCATTCTATATTTTCTAGGTTCCTAAATTCAAGTTAGGGTGTTAGGAAAATCTCAAGAAAAGAATTATGGCCAAAGGAGTTTCCAATAATTAGTTAAAAATCTCCAAAGTTTTCATGGTCAGAGGCTATCCAGCAAGCAGCTAAGGTGAGTTGTCTTGGGGTTTTCTTGAATTTTCCTTGGTTCTTCTTACTAGAATTAGTTGTTCAAGAGATCTAACATCTAGGAGGTTGTGTGTGCATGGTTTTTGAGGGAAATGGGAGCAAGGGAAAGATTGAAAAAGGTGGAGAAAGTCACCGTGGAAGG
The DNA here is from genome assembly GCA_948208565.1 of Hura crepitans. NCBI lineage: Eukaryota > Viridiplantae > Streptophyta > Magnoliopsida > Malpighiales > Euphorbiaceae > Hura > Hura crepitans. The sequence goes on along the minus strand of CANXYI012216187.1, from coordinate 6,669 downwards.
GCTGGATAGCTAGTGCAATTGAGGGGCTTTAAGTGTTCCTTACCAAGTAAGTGAATTCCTTCATTTACTTCATGCCCCTAATTTTTAGCTACTCTTTTCATGGGTTGTAAAGGTATTAAGTATGTGAATTAGCTTATCCAAGTGATTAAATTAATAAATGGTAGCATAAAATTCCATAGGAGGTAACTTACATAGTTAATTGATAAAAATAATTAAGTTTAGTGGACTTTACATAGTTGGCCAAGAGGTGGCTATAAGGATTGTTGTGTCTTGATAATGCTTAATGCATGATTAGGATACTTGAAGTATGAATTAATGAGGTTGGGGTTAGTATGTAATGAATTTCTTGTAAATTTATGAAAGAATACATTTTGCTATGTAAGGCATGTGAAGCTAAGAGTTATGTCAACTTTGTGAGTGTGTATAGGTTGTTTTAATGATCCTATGGGGTGCTTGATGTTTGAGTTAGTGATATGGTATGTAAAAAGAGGGATATATGCATAAGTGTGTAGTGATTTCATTATGGCCAAGACATGTAAGGCATATGTAGTGGCATGGTATGCATGATACATGGTATATATTTATATGCCTAGTGGCCAAGAGATGTTGATGCCATGGTAGAGGTATGATAAGCATGGCATGTATTCAAGCTTTATGTATATGAATGATATGAGATAATGCCTATGTAATGCATGATATAGAATTGGCATGAACTAGGCTAAAGTATACCCTAAAGTGAGATATAATGTAGGCATGAATTGCCATGAAAAATAACCTTAAACTTAGCTAAAAATAATGTGTGAAAAGTGGTTTAATTTTTGCCTTCAAGGGCTATGGTATGTATATGCAAAATGTGCTGGAGTTATATACCTAAAATGATGTAGTTAGGTGAGCTAAAATGGCCTAAATTATATTGGCATGGAGTTAATCAATACACACCATAAAATGGCATGTAACATAAACAAGGAATGGTATGAATAATAACCTTAAAATTTGACTAGTTAATTGGTACAAAAATCGCCTGTACTTCACCTATAAGTGCTAAGAATTGTAAATGAAAACCGTGCTTACTTGTGTGCCTTTGAGGGCTATGTCTGGAAATGGATGAGAATGGCATTTGAGCTTATGAGTTAGACTTGTGAATGGCCTAGGATTGGCTGGTTTAGGGCCTATGATATGGATGTAAATAATGGCTGAAATTGCACTGAAAAGTAAGGTGAATTAGACCTAAAATGCTTAGTAAAGACCTAACTGCAATGACCTATAACTGTCCTAAATAACCCTTACCTGAATCAATAAATCCTTGGGAAAATAAATGACATCAATTTTTGAAGCAATTATGGAATTAAACTCAGCCTAATATATCATAATTATTTGCTTTTGAATCTTTAATAATATTTTTTATGATATTTTACCCGGTACAACTTATTTATGGCCATGCCAGACCGAAATTTCTAACTGTGCTTTAAAAATGATAACTGTTTGTTATAAGATTATAATATTATAAAAAGTCAATTAGTAAGGAAATGGACACTGATTAAGGTTAGTAGTCCATTAGTTAGACACCCACTGTGTGGGTTGATTGGTCAACTTAGGGATCCTTAGTAGCTGCTACACTGTCTACTTTTTAGAAAGGGCCGGTACAGCAGCGTAGGTCCTTACTGGGGCCATTGTACTAGTTTGTTCGATAGACCAGTTTGCTGGGCAGACATAGCCACTTCTTCACTGATCATTATATGATGTTAGTGCAGCAGCATAGGTCCCTGAAGGCCATTGCACTAGTCTATTAGACAGACTAGTTTGCTGGGCAGACAACTCCTTATTAAATACACCTTAAGTGCCAAAATTCAATTGAATCGGTGCAACAGCCTAGGTATAAAATGGGGACCACTACACCAGTTTATTTTCCCTTTAGATCCAGTATCTATCAGGGGTAACTCCTGAGTTGGGCCAATTAAATTAATTAAATAAGATTAATAAATCCACATATGATTATGAAACATAACCCAAGGGCATTTTAGTAATTTTTCACTGATAATCAGTAAAACCTTAAGATGGTATAGTCTGTGCATTAAATGAGTAATAATGACTCAACACAAAAATTATATGGCTTGTAATAATTAATTGGATAATTACAGATAGTAACACCCTTGGGGTAAAACGATAATTTTGCATGCTAGAGTTACAAATTGAACTTAGGACATAGGTATAAGGTAAAATATAAGTTTTATGCATGGGTTGACTATTGGACATGTTTTTAATGGTTGAATTCACCACTAAGTATTTTTATACTCAACGTACCTATTTCGGTGTGCAGGTACCCAGAATAGGGATGTCACCTTGTAAAGCGTGCAGCAGGGTTCAGAGGTCATATTGAGAAGGTTGATCATGTATTATGAGTAGATGTTACACTCTATGTTCTTAGGTGGGGGAATATGGGTGTGATGTATATAAAGGACACAGGTTAGTATCTATATAAAATGGGTTGTTCTGTAATTAATCCTGTGATGTTTCTTTCATGTATGTGATCTATGTTGATGCTTGTGAGCCTAAGGCCCTTTGTGTTTCATTGTAACCTGAGGCTTGTGATTGTTGTGTGATAGGTGGTGTTGGTAAGATGATATCTAAGGGACCAGAAGGGTCCAAGAGCTATGATGTTTGATATAAAAGTGTTTAAATGTAGATACAAATTTTAGGATAGTGACCAGGGCGGCTGTTGTGCTGTCGAATTCTTAGATAATACTAGATGGTGTTAGGTTCCTTCTGTAATGGTTAAAAACATGATAGTATAAACTTAAATGGATTATTGGAACTGACTTGAATAAATTTGGAACCAGACAGAGTTGTCTAGTGCAGTATAAGTTAAACAAATAAACATGGGAGAAATTTCAGGGTGGGTGACCTGGCGGGAAGTGCTCTACTTATTAGGTTTCTTCGAGAATCCTATAAGGGGTTTCACAGTGTGAACTTAATATCCATTAAAATAGGTTCATGTGGACTAAGATGTCAGTTCCAAAAAGTATTTATAATTACAATTTTCTAATAAATGATTAAAATATGATGAAGGAGATTGAAAATGTTAACCTACTCTTATAATTGACATAGGGATTACATAGCATCACCTTACATGTCAATTAATCTTAGGAGATCCTCGGTTAAGGAAAAGGCATGAACAAAATGAATAAAGATTAAGAATGAAATGAGCTTCAGATCTTACCTTGAAGTTAGCACCAAAAAACAAGACAAATGTTGGGTTTTGGAAGAATAACTATTTTAGTAAAGGTTTAGGACTAATAAAGCAAATCCTACTTTGGAGTCTTCACCTTAGACTCTCTGAATTTCAAGGTTATTCTTCAAGACTATTGGTAGTGAAATAGGTTAATGGAAGGGGTATTTATAGTGTTTTTAAGTATTCCAATCCAAAAAGAGATGGAATCCTAGTAGGATTAGGAATCAGAGTCTAAATAGGAAGATTACACTTCTGAAAGCTTTTTGACAATAGGTGCTTATGGACCTTGGTCGCTAGGTCTATGCGAACCTAGGCTTTGGGTTCACCTGAGTAGTTTGTAGGCCTTGGTCTTGGTTTTGGGCTGAGTCTATGTTAGTTTATGTGGACATAGGCTTTTGGATTGTCCAACAAACTATAGGCCATGGGCCTACTATTTTAGGCTGGGTCTTGGTTGGTTTATGCAGACTTAATAGCACTAAGCCTGAGCATATTTGTACCAAGTTGGTATATATGGATTAGGGTTCTAGGTTCCTTTCCTTGTTGCATGAACCTATCTTCAGTTATCATCATAGGCCCAAAAAGTGAATGAGTCCATGCTAAAGGGGCTTCACCACTGTGGATTTAGGTTCAAAATTTTGTTATAATGTCCCTTCATGAGGTAATTTTCCTAACAGTGAGTGTGAGTCGCGACTCGGGTGGTTAATATAAGAAGTAAACCAAAGAGATTCTAGTGTTTAGGAATTCCTTATTTATGCCCATTATTTGATATCGTTCTTTTATCTCGATGGTTTTAATTTTTTTCAATTCCCTTGAGCATGTAATTATTACGATCAAAATAAACACATTCACACATAAAGAATGATTAAATTAATAATTAAAGCAAGTAAAGATATCATACATTTAAAGTAAATAAAATCATGCACATCTGACGAACATGAAATCAATCGAATTTATTAATTCGAGGACATTGGTTCCAAAATCATTTTTATTGGATAGAGGGAACATTGGTTCTAAAATGACTTCACTAAAATGTTCATTCTTTCTTTATTTAAAATTACTTTCTTAGAGGATTATGGAACTTTGGTTCAAAAACTGTTCTTATAAAATAAAATACTTTCTTCTTCAAACAAAACCATTTTGGTTATTGAAACATTTATTCCAAAATCTTTGTAAATTAAAACATTTTTTATTAAATAAAACCTTTTTTTGCATTTAAAACCCTCACTAAAACTTATTGTATAAACTTTCGGGAAAATGACTTTGATCCTTGAAATATTCAAATTAAAACCTTTATTATTACTTAAAAGATTATTTTATCCAATTATAACAATTTTGAGCAATTAAGGACTTTGGTCCCAAAACACCTTATTTTTTGCAATTAAGCTCTTATTTCTATAAAACGTTCTTTACTATGACTTTGGTTATTTAATCAGATCAAAATCATTTTTAATCTACCTATTACAATATGCATAGAATCATACATGGAAATATTTGAAATGATTACAACTGAAAATCTAACTATAGGAAATCTACAAAGAGGTGAAAATAGTTATTTACAAACCCAATATAAATACATAATAAAAGGAATAAATCTATTAGAACTGGAATATATTTGCACGAACCTTAAAGGCATGCACAAATAGGGTCCACACGGACCTAAAGCATCTTTATAATCATGCAAAGAAAATAGGCAAGCAACATACCCACATGGAATATAGTCTATACAAACTTTAAAAGATAGGCTGTAGGCACAAAAGAATGTCCATGCAGACATAAGCTCCTCTATGGAAAAGTTTGTGCGGCTTTACATGTGCACCCAAAAAGATGAAAGTGCAGCAGCTAAGACTTATTTTATAAACAATAAAAGCAAAACTCAATAGGGGAGATGTATATATGGCATAAATAGAAATTAAAGCAGTCCAAAATAAATAAACCTATATGCAAAAGGAAATAAAGAAGAGTCATAAAAATGTTCTCCCCTCTTTAAGGGGGTGGACCCATCAAAATGGGTCTTTTAATACCTCTCTCTTCATAGAGGATTCTAAACCCAACACTAAAAATGCAAAATAAAGGGACAAACATGAGCATTGCTCTTGATGTAAGTCCGTACGAACTTTGAACTTTATGGAAATAAGTCTGCTCAAACTTATCATCAGGTGTGTAGCAAAAAACTTTTATTAAAAATAAAAACAATGGAGGTCTCTCCTCTCTAATGGAGTAAACCCATCAAAATGGATCTTTTAACACTCCTTTTTCATTGAAGGTCCTTAACCTCAAAAGAAAGTTGAAGAAAACTTAAGAAGAAGGATGAAGACACAAAAAAAATAAGAAATAAAATTAGAGAAATACAAATGAAGGATAAGGAGGAGGGCCTCTTATAAGGGTTTCCTCATGTATTCATGGAGGATTCCTTTAAGAATATGAGGTTAGGCTCTTTCAAGACTAAGCAAAAATGGACTTTCTTCGAGGTTTTAAGGTTTGGTTGTGGAAGTTTAGGGTTTTTCTAGTGTAAGGAGGTAGGAGATGATAGGAGAGGTTGCTGCCAAGTCTATCTCTCTTCTTCTTTTCAAAAATCCTCCAAAAAGTCCTTTTTCTCTCTCTAGACTAGGTTTTATACCTTCTTTGCCAGATAAGGCATGTGGTCCCCCCTCAGGTGATATTCCCCCAACTATTTAGAGTGTGGTCCTAAGGTACCTTAGGTATGACTAGGTTTGCATAGACTTATGTGTTGTAGTCCTCATGAATTTATATGTTGTAGTCTATATGGACTAAAAGGTAAGTCTGCACAAGTTTGATCCTCATGAAAATGAAAGTCATATATATGTAAATAGCCTCTGTGTCAATTAGGTCCATATGGACTTGTTTTCCATGTGAACTTAGTCTATATAGACATAGTAGGATGTCCACTAGCTATCTCCCTCAGGCTATTTTAAAGTTGATTTAGGTTCTATCTTTGGGGTACTTTGCTTGCCTTTCTGGGCTCCCCTTACATCTTTCGAGAAACATTTAACACTTATGGGTTTAATCATTGGAAGCCCTTTGAACCAGGAAGCATCTTAGACTCTTATGTCTATAGTTGCCCCCGCTTTGATAGGGGCTTGAGAATTGTGCACGTCAAGTTATATCAAAGTTCAGAAGAAATAAAGAGACATGTACCTGCACCTCAGAGTTGGTTTTGAGAGATCCCTCTACTCAGTAGGTTGAGTTTTAAGCCTCTCTAGGACCAAACATTCCTCTTGCTAAGTAGGTGTAAGTTTTAACCCTCTACAGGACCAAGCATTCCTCTTGCTAGGTTGGTGTGTTAAAATACTCTGAGTTGTGAGTTTTAACCCTATCTAAGACCAAGCATTCCTCTTGCTAGGTAGGTGTAAGTTTTAACCCTCTACAAGACTAAGCATTTCTCTTGCTAAGTAGGTGTGTTGAGATATTTTGAGTTGTGA
>CANXYI012216134.1:0-10542 GCA_948208565.1 Hura crepitans | reverse complement strand
TTCGTGTCTAAATAGGGTGGAGGGTTGAATTACCTAACTTTTTCATAAAGATTGGTGGAGAATTGAGAGAGAGAAAGTAAAGAAAAATGGGAGAAAAGAGAGAGAAAGGGACGGCTTCATGTGTTTTAGGGTTGAAGAAATGGTTTTGCCTCTTGGTTGAACCATTTTAGACAGATTTCTAAAAGGAGGTGATGGGTTGGACCTATTTCATTGGCCTAAATGGCCATTTCCCATTTTTTCCATAATTTATGATCACTTTTTAATGAAAAATTCATAAAATATTCTAGGGATCTCTAAAAATTCCCATTCTAGTCCTCAAAATTCTTAATTATTGCCACTAAGGCTCTTGTAAAATTTCAGCTCAAAATTCCAGCGAATGAAAAAGATCCCTATTCACCCGAGATTGGTTTTCAGATTCAAAAATTCGTAAAATATTCTCTGGTGCTCCAAAAATTCTCATTTCTATTTTAAAATTCCTAAATTAATAAGACTAAGGTCCATGAAAAATTTCAACCCAAAAGTCAACTATTGACTTTTTGGCACTATTCACAGTCAGAATAAAATATTCTGAAAAAATATCAAGTGACCTTAGAAAATTTCAATTCCTTCACCATCATACTTAGTGAAATTTTTGAGGTTCAAGGTATGGTATTTTAAAGACCATCCGGGCTCATTCCTGGGTCTCACGCTATCCGGGTCCCGAAATATTTTTATCTCCGGAATTGATAGTTTATAGCTTAAAACTAATTATTGGTTTTGTTAAAAATTTTAATTCATTCATTTTGACCTTTTTCAGGCCGGTCAAAGTTTTATGAGCAATATACCAGTCATCGGACTCGAAATGATGACCCGTACCGCGGGGAACATCACTTGGGTTCTGAGAAAACTGTTTACAAGACTTTGACCGGCGGACGTTACAGTCAGTAAGTAGTTGAATTTTAAGAATAGCTTGTGTATATCTTGTACAAGGATCTAGGGTGTAAATGTTTAAAGAAATACATAAGGCCTCTTGTTTCATGCATTTTAGGAGGAAAAATTTGAGCTTGAAGATTTTATTTATTAATGGCTGGGTATGGAAAGAAATGTGGTAGAATATGACATCAAGTACTTGACAAGCTAGTAGGTAGAAACTGAGCATCAAAATCCTTCTGAATTATTGCATCCTACAGCTATACTAGAGTGAGAATGAGAAAAGTTAACCCTGAGTTTTGTGATGGGTTTACTATTGACCAATGGTAAATGCAATGTTGCATGGATAATTGTTGATAGATGGTCAAGATAGTTTAAGTTACCCGGTTTGGATGGGTTAGTTTTTAATAGGTTGGGTAGACTATATGTGATGAGATCGTCAAATTGGATGATGTGCCAGTGACTGTCAATTGGATAGAGATTTTTATTTTATTTTTAGATTTTGGAAAAAGCTACAGTAGTTTTAGGCACCAGACTAGCTTATAATCTAGTTTATTATCCTCAAACTGATGGACAGTCAAAGAAGGTGATATAGATATTTGATAATATGTTGTGAGATGGTATTAGTAAGCTTATGGTTAACTGAGATATATATATGTGCTTATATTCCTAGCAGAGATTGCCTATGATAGTAGTGACCAGTTTAGTTCAGAAATGGATCCATATGAGGCATTGTATGCCAGATGATGTAGGACTCTTCATGTTGGAGTGATGTTAAAGAAAGAAAGTCTTCAGAATAGATTTGATTAAAGAGGATGAAGAGAAGTGAAATTAATCAGGAAAAGACTGATAGTAGTTGTGATTAGACAAGAATCATATGCTGACCTGAAGCAGGAAACTACTGAATATTTAGTTAGAGAAAAAGTGTTCTGGAGGTTTTTCTAGGGGAACGGGTGCAGAGGTCTAGGGGAAAGGGTAATTGTGTCCCAGGTTTATCAGACTTTACAAGAGTATTGATAGGGTCAAACCTCTAGCATATAGGCTTACACTACCGCTTGAGCTATAGCAATACACAGTGTTTTTTTATGTTTCTATGCTCAGGGGGTATAGATTGGATCTATTACATGTGACTCCGATGACTGCAATTAAAGTACATTTGAATATAAGTTATGACAAGGAAACAATATAGATTATGGCTCGTGAAACAAGATAATTATAGAGATGAGTCCATACCACAGTTACAATGCTGTGGAGGTATAAAAGTACAGAGAAAGTTACCTGAGAGCCAAATGAGCATATGGGAGCTGAGTATTCTACTTTGTCTGCTTCAGGTAATTTCAAAAATGAAATTTTCTTAAGAGGGTGTTTTGAGACTCTATGAACAATGCCACAGGTTCTGAGAAGTGCACTCAGAATACCAGGTCACTTGCACATGGACCAAGGTAGTGGCATGGGCCATGAAACTTTAAAGGGCCTTAATTTGAAGAAAATAGCAAAATTTAAAAATTTAGTAGAACCAATAATTTATTTTGGACTGAAAGCTACCCTTCAGTGCAATAAAATTTTTTTAGGCTAGCATTAACTTGGGATATGCCGGGACAGATCCAAAAATAGTGGACCCTGAAGCTTAAAAATTACACTTAGTCCAATGGTGAAAGAATTTTTGAATTTGAATGTCGTTTGCAAATTCTTGTAATTTTTTAGGTTGGCATGCAAATCAAGGTAGTCTAAAATCTACCCTATGGAAAGAATTTGGCCATAAAAATTTATGAGTAGGTAGAGGGGATTAAAATATGAATTTTAAAATAAATGGTGTAATTTTTTGAGGTTCAAGTGAATTACTATAAATTTTAAAAGTTTGTAGTAAAATCGAATGGTTTGGGAAGTTTTAGGCTAGCCTTAGCATGTTAAAATGGGGCCCACATCATGCCAAGTGGCTGAGGGAGTTTGCCAACTGGCAAATAACACTTGACATGTGGAAATCCACTTAGATTAGAGGAAAGAATTCCTTCTTTTCCAGCTTCTATCGTCGACGACATAGGGAGAACAAATTAGCCATAACTTTCTCCTTCAGCCACCAAATAGAGAGATTCCAGTTGATAAATTTTCTCCTGTGTGTTAGGCACCACGAGGAATAGGAATCAAGTAGAAAAGATTTTTCGTTTGGGAGATAAAAATATACAAGCTGACTAGGTCAGACAATCTAGAATCCTAACCAAAAGGTGAGTCCATGGCTATTTCTCCTCATTTTCTTGGGATTTTTAGCTGCTTTTGATGCTAGATCATGGCTAACATCTGTGGGATGATGTGTGTGAGGTGGTTGTGGCATTTGGATGGCATTTTAAGGCCTACGGAGAAGGATGGAAGCTACTATGGATGCTGGCCACTGTGCAATTTTTAAAGATTCAAAGGACTCCATCACAAGTAAGTGAACTACAAGCCTTCTCTATATATGCTCGGGTGCCTAAGATGTTGAATACTAATTTGAGGTGGCTAGAATGATAAGTTAGAAGTGATTTTCCTCTTTGGTAGTGTTGACTAAGTGGACACTTAGTGAATTAAGGAGTATGTTTCAAAGAGCTTGCAAAGTGAGCTTATTTTCCTTATTGATTTTAATGGATATTGATGTTTAGCTTGGTTGTAAAATGACTAGGATGTAAATTTAGAATTATTTGGTATGTTAGAATGACGATTTTGGCCATTTTGGCTAGAAATCATGATGAACTTTGCCATTGATGCTTGTACCTAAGGACTATTCTTAGTGAATTTCATAGTGATGGCTAGTAACTTATAAGAATTGGGTTGAAGTTAAGTATAATTGTGTTCATAGCATGTAGGATGATATGTATGTGAAATTAGTGAGGAAACTATGTGTATGTGTATGATCTCAAAATGGCTGAATGGTATATCAAGGTATGGCACGGCATGGAATGTATGTATGTCATGATACATGATATGTAATGGTATAACATATGGTGTGTGATATGTGTGTCATATCTATATGGCATGAGATGTAAGTAATCTTATATATAAGCATGGTATAATATATGATAATTAAAAATAGTGTAATGTGTTAATAGCTTGGTGTAAAATGGTATAGAAATGGCAAGAGAGAAAAGTACTTAAATTGGCTTAGTAGTGACCTAAAATTTTCTTGAAAAGTGATACATAATTAAGCACACGGTGCAACTAGTTTATTGATCATTTGAGTTTAATGTTGTTGATATATTGGGTTGAATATCTGAGGTCATATATAGCCTGGTATGACATGAAGGATGACTTGAATAGGACTTAAAACTTGACCAGAAGTAATGGCTTAAAAGTGACTTGAAATGAATTATATAATGGAATATTTCTTTGTGCCTTTTTAGGCTAGATTTGAGACCTCTGTATGTATGGCATTAGTGCCCATGTTTTGGCCATGGAATTGGCCTAGTTGTGTTTGGCTTTATGCCCAGGAATGTGCTTAAAAAGACATTAAAAATTGTGTTAAATTTAGAATTAAAACAATCCTAGAGACTGACTTGAAAAGTGGTTAAAATGACCTATAACTCTCCAGTTAACCTGTACTTGGACCAAAAATGTTATTAGATAGAAAGTATTAACTTTTTAAGTATTAATGCTATAATAAATCATAACATATGACACCTTGAATTTTGGTAATAGCAAGCTTAAATATTATTATGGAATTTTACCCGATAAAGTTAAAATATGGCCATACTAGTTTGGCAAAAAAAAGTATGAGATAAAAATTCTAACTATCTATTATTGAAACATAAATATTATAAGAATATTTTTGGTCATAAATGAACTTATATTGAGCTACTTGGCTCATTAGTTAGACACCTACTAGATGGGTTGACTGGTAAACTGAGAGTTTTATAGCTGCTAGTTATTTGATATTCAGGCTAATACTTTATTGGTTGCTAGAGAGGTCTATGGACTGATCTACATTATGTCACCCAGTTAATGATGATTTTATTGGTGCTTAGGGAGGCCTATAGGCTGATCTCCATTATGTCACCCAATTGTTAATGATATTTACTTGTGTCTGGAGGGGCTTCGGCTAATCTCCATTATGGCACACATGTCGGTGCAACGGCTTAGGTCCAAAATAGGGACCATTGCACCAATTTATTTTCCCTCTAGATCTAGTGTTTTTAAATGTCATCTTCCTAGTCAGGCTAGTGAATTAAATTAAGTAAATAATTAGATTGATCATGGAAATAAGAATTAAGCATAAGTGAACATTATTTTTTGAGTTTTTTATAAAATGCAAGCTAAAGGGTATTTTAGACATTTTACACATTTATTGTCAGATAAGTTGATTAATGTCATACATGCATGTTGTAAGCATAATAATGGCTTTAAATAATATATATGAGTCAAAAAGACTATTTCAGGACTTAAAAATACCTTAGGGGTATTTTAGTAATTTGGCACTTTGTTATATAATTAAATTACATAAATTAAGTAAAAACTAGTTATTAACTACACAGGTATTAAGTAATATATTACCATGATTAAAATGCTTTAAGTTCACCACTGAGTATCTCAGATACTCAATGTACCTATTTTGGTGTGCAGGTACTCCACAGTGGAAGCTTACCTTATAAAGTGTGCTGATGAGAGTTTAGAGGATAATTAAGAAGGAATAAGAAGCAAAGTTTGTATAGTTTTGATATCCATATCCTTAGAAGAAGTTGGGTAAAAACCATGATTTTAAGCTTTCTATATGTTATGTATATAAGTGAATTAAACTGTTGATGTGAATGAATAGTTCTATATGCTTTTCTTGTGAATGTATGTTCAGTTGTGATATGTGATGTTAATGTGAGCCTGAGGCTCTATATATGCATGATTTTTTTTGTAGCCTAAGGCTTGAGTTTAATGTGTGATAGTTGTTGATGTTAAGTTGAGAATGGGGGACCAGATGGGTCTAGGAGATGTGATAGTAATGTTAAAGTGTTTACAGATGAATAGAATTTTGGGATAGTGACCCAAGCAGCTGTTGTGTTGCCAGACTTTTAGATAGTACTAGATTGTGTTAGATTCTCCTTGTTATGGTTGAACCACAAAGATAGTAACCTAAATGGATTATAAGAACTGACTAGAGTGATTTTGGAGTCAGATAGAATTGTATAGTGTTGCATAAGTAAAAGTTAAATGAATGACCATGGGGGAATTTTAGGATGGGTGACATGGCGGGAAGTGCACTGCTTATTGGGTTTCTTCAGGAATCTAGTAGGGGGTGTCATAAGGTTGGTGTAGTAGCTGAGGTCTAGTATGCGGGCCATTGAACTAGGTAGGTGTATTTATCGAGGTCTTGAGATGTAGGCCACTACACTAGGCTAGTGCAACAGTCGAGGTCTGAAGTGTGGGTCACTACTCTAGGTAGGTGCAGCCATTGGGGTCCAAAATGTGAATCACTGCATAGTCTAGATTTCCCTTGTAATCTAGTGTTTTAAAATGTCATCTTTCTAGTTTAGGCCTAAAAGATAAAGTGAATATAATGAACTCTAACAATAAATAGTGAATGGGATATTTATAAAATGAAGTCTATAACATGAAACTGGTAGTTAAATTAATAAGATAGAATAATAAATTATTATTATTTTTATGACACTATCTTAGCATATTGCATGATGAATGCATGATTTGTATGATGTATATTTGACTACATGACATGTTTTTCTTATATTAAATTCACCGCGTTCACCACTGAGTATTGTACTCAAGGTGTCAGTGTTTTGATGCGTAGGTAATAGGTAGTGTAGTTGCTCAACTTAGGAAAGTATTGCAGTATAGTAGACTAATTTTGAGCGTATAAATCTATTTTCTTTATGGTTCATAAGAAGGCACTTATGTAATTCTTATGGGGCTAGGTTTAGTTTTTGTAAGATTGAATATTTATGTAGACTTGTGACTAGATGATATATATCATGTATGGTTAATTTACTTGAATGGTATTAATACTTATGTTCTTATGTGATATGATCCCAAGGCCTTGTGTGATGATACTATAAAGTTTATTATAATCTGTATATTGATTTTAGGGGTTAGTCTGAAGATTTAAGTAATATTTGAATGGAAAACAAGTATAACTATAAATGTTAAATGAATGAGCCCTTAGGGTAATATTAGGATGAGTGACCCACAAGTGTTATAGAACTGGTGTACTGGCAGCTTGAGATTGCTACCCAGTATTGCCCTTGTTGCCTTACACTGTCCTCTAGGATTGGCCCTACTTCTATGTGTATTATGGTGCCCTAGATCGATTCCCCTTGAATTTCTTATCAGATCTCTGAAAAGTACTAGAAGCTTCTTAGCCAAAGGACTGCTTCTTCTGATAGAATTCCCTCTTCTCTTTCTAAACCCCTTTTGTTGAGCGATTGGCTAAAACTAGCTTTGTGAAATCCCTAATCTTTATAGGAACTACCTGTGATTTGCTATCCATATGTCATCCTTTCTTAATCCTCTTGCACTTGTTAGCCTCTATAGAAATGGTCTCTTTGGCATATTGACTAAGCATGGCAAAAATCCTTCTCATATTCTCTAATGGACTTCTGCCTCTACTTAAGATCTAAGAATTATTGCCTCTTGTCACCCATATAGTCTTCAATAATGTACTTCTTATGGAACTCTATTAGGAAAAAGTTTCAGGTTAACTCATTCTCTAACTTGTGCTCTGTCAAGTCTTCCCACCATTTTGAGGCCTCTTCCCGGAGCAAGGATGTGGCACAGATTACCTTCTCTTCAGGAGCGTAGTGTATCTACTTTATTATCTTTTTTGTGTAGTCCAACCAGTACTTAAATTTCCTAGGTTCCATGATGCCTTCTCCATTAAATTCTTTGGCTCCCATTTTCTTAACTCTCTCAAGGTAGATTTTTTAGAGAGCTAAGGGAACCTCTGGTTGCTGTGCTGGTGGTAGAGCAGTAGCTGTAGCTTGTCTCAAGAGCTATAACACCTCTTGTAGAAACACTAGCGACACTAGAGTTATAGATGATACTTGTCTCACCACACTACCTGATATGGATATAGCCTGATCTAATTCTTATCCAATGGACATAGAAGTTTGACTCTTAACTTTCTTATCTCGGTGTGGTGCATTATCACTCATCTTATCTGTAGATAAGGGAACAATTTATAAGCCTCAATATCATAAATTTTATGATGTATAAACTTAACCCTAAGTACTCATATGTTACCTAGAAATGTCTAAACTAGAACTCTGATACCACTAAATGAGACACCCTTTACCTGATCCATTTGCTAGCCGATCATTGAACCAGACTAAGGAGTGCATGCATTTTTGTGCCATCCAAAACTCATAACATGTTAACCCATTTCCAATCATTCTTAACAAACATTTATTTTATCAAAAATATGAGTTTACAAAAATTTTCCAAAAACTAGTTACTATCCATATTTGGAAACTACTCATGTCAAAAATCTTGCAGCATAACAGCTATATTAGGATGCTTGTCCAAATATGAATAGTAACTTGTATAATAAAAAACACTTATATAATAGTTTCTCAACATTCTCCACTCTTGTGATCCTTTTGATCACCCTAAATCCATCAATCAACTCAGTATCACAAGGCATGTAACATTTATCTCAACGTGCAGTCAACATGAATAAAAAATCAATTTTAAAATATTACAGACCTTTTGAAATTCAAAAATTGACAATTCAACTAGTTTAGGCCCTATTCCCATAATTATATCCATATGAGTGAAAACTAGCTATACATAATGAAATTTAGGTACAAAAATATACCAAAAAGTGCCAAAAGAATCTCTCTCTTGGAAACTTGACGATCCAAGGCTTGCTTCTCAAATTGTCACCTTATCTATGCATCGCAAAAATAGACGATAGGCTAAGCAATAACTTATTGGTTTAATCGACATAACTTGCATATAATTCCAATCAACAACATAATTTATAATATGAATTATAGAAATTCACATTCTCATATGATATGCAACATATTCATAACATGAATCAAAAGCACAACACAACATAAGACATTTACATATCACAATAAGAAAATCATATCTTTATTAAATTATACCCTATGTCATATAAACATATTCATTATATATTAGAGTCTATTTATTAAAGCCCATACTCAAGAAATAATAACTTCATGGATAATAGAGTATTAGTGGACCACCTAGGGCTTAGTAACCATAGGCCTTATACCCAAAGGTTAAAAAATCATAGACTTATAGGTCACCACGTATTAGACCCGTAGGTTAAAAAATCATATCATCAACACTCATCAGACTTGAACGTTAGAAATAAGATCTGAAGATCAATGCATCAGACCCATAGGTTAAGACATAAAAATAACACGAAGGTTCATGCATCACAACTTAAAGGCTATGGAGGTACCAAAGTACCCTAGCAGTTATTATGCATATTTATGACATTATATTTGCCATAACATAGGTGCACAACATTTAAGCTCGTGTACAATCATCTTATTTGTAAATATGTCATCACATGCCCTTAAAGTACTCATGTCATTACTTGTATATCATACACATTATGAACCTGCTATAGGTACTACATTAAAGCACTATGCCTCATAAATTTCATACCACATCATAAATGCACTATGTTGCACATTTAAGTATTAAAAAAATACGTTTCTACATTATAACTCTTTTGTACTATAATGTACACATAATATGAACTAAGCACATTATGTCTATCCATTATACATAATCCACCAATTGTGTGCATTTATCCTTTGTTCATTATAATATAGACATACACACATAAACCACTGAACACTTAGCCACTCATGCATATAACACACACATTATAACCTCTTATTTCCAACTTCACATATATAATTCCAACTATCTATACACATTCATAAATCATCATTTTCATGCATTACATGCCATAGCACACATATGCACACATGCACCTAGGCCATTCGGCCATTATGCTTTTTACCCCTCTATAATGCCATTATTCTCTTATTTCATCATTTTGATGTTCATATGATCACTTACATTTATTCACGGTCAATCATAATTCATAACACACATTTATGTCACATACATGCACTTACATGCTTATGGGATCAACTTACACAAACATCATGACACATGGCTATTTTGGCCATAATGCCTTCTAACCCTCTATATTGCTATCCCAAGCTCTAAAGCTCCATCTCATACATTCCACCTTCATAAATCATGTTCACATAAGCATTAAACCTCATACATTATACACACATTACATTTTCTATGCATATACACATTATTATACATATACATCTATTTTTCATCATTCCCATATCATCATTACATATCCCTAACATCCATTAACATCATAATCATTTTCATCATACATCATCTACAATATACATCATCATTAATTGCACATTTATGAATTAATTAGTCATTTAACTCATTAATGGCATTTATTACATTTATGGAATTTCTAAAAAATACTTAAATTTAGGTAATTTATATCAATTACATAAATCAAGAGAGTTATAACACACTCCTGAGACCCACTCACACCTTGCTCTTACCTTTATCTTGGATTTTGTTAACTTCCTCAATTGCCCATTACAAATTCATTTTGTAAAAATTCATAATAAATCA
>CANXYI012216068.1:0-13199 GCA_948208565.1 Hura crepitans | reverse complement strand
TATAGTTGCCCCCACTTTGGTGTGTGCTATGAAATACTAAAGCAATAATGCATATCAAAGTACCTAAGACTTAGTAGCATACTTGAAGTTTTGCTATTTTGCCTCTTCATAATCCAGCTCATTGTTTCATATCTATATGATACAACTTGTTATCTTACACCTATATGATCAAACTTGTTGGAGATTTTCATGTCTTAGCATTTGCACCATTTAGCAGCTTGGCATCTATACCTTTTGGTAGCTTTTAATATTTGTACCCCTTGGTGGCTTTAGAAAGTTGGTAGTTTGCTACATATATGGTTAATATGCATGGAAGATACATGTTCAAATCACATAGGAAAACATGTTGGCAATTTAGAGTAATGCATGTCTTTTTGCATGCAAGGAAAAAGATTAGTGCCTAGGTAAAAGGTTTAGTACATGTTTTCATGTGAGGTGTTAATAATGGATGATGCATGTTTTTCATGCATAAAGAACTTAGGAACTTATTGGTGAAAAAGATGTGTTGATACATGTATTGAAGAATTAAGAATAATAGGTGTCTTTCATGTATAAAAGTATTAATGAGGATAATAGTTGATGCATGTTTTCATGTGAAAGATTAATACATGTAAAATGTGGAGGTGAATAACGCATGTTTTCATGCAAAAGAAAACATAAAGATAAGTGATAGATGTCTTCATGCATAAAAAACTATAGAGATGGAATGATGCATGTTTTCATGCAAAGGAAAACTTAGAGATAAATGATGCATGTTTTCATGTAAAAGGAAAACATAGCGATGAATGATGCATGTTTTCATGTAAAGGAAAACATAGCAATGAATGATCCCTGTTTTCATGAAAAGGAAAACATAGAGATAAATGATGCATGTTTTCATGTAAAGGAAAACATAGAGATAAATGATTCATGTTTTTATATGAAAGGAAAACATAGCGATGAATGATGCAAGTTTTCATGCAAAAGAAAACATAGAGGTAGATGATACATGTAACGACCCAAAAATCCCAACTATCATGAACAGTACCTTCTCAGGGTGAATAGTGCTTTTTGAAACCGAAGTCACAATAAGTGTACCAACGAGAAGTATTTATTATAAGAAAATTATGGGTAAAGTTTAAAGATGATCTAAAGTCATATGGATGGTTAAAAATGCTAAAGAAGATTTTACGGCAATGTCCTATGAATAGTGCCACAAGCAAAGCTGAACTGTAAAATTAAACTTACTTAAAATAATCTAAAAATTATACAACCTGATACTTAAATATTCTAAATAGGCTATTGGCTTTTGAATTAGAATTTTTAGATACCAAAACATATTTTTAATAAATCGTGTAACAATAAAAAGCATCGATTTTATTATTTTTTCAAGCTTTTTGAATGCAGGTTTTTATGAGAGTCAAAATTTATAGTTTAAGGATTTATTGAGACTTTATGGGGGTGTTAAATGGTTCTAAATAATGGAGAAAATATTTGAAATGGGGAATTTTATAAGGGATTTTTAGTGACCATTAGATCTTGTGATTTTTTAATCTTGGCCATCCATTTCCAACATTTAAAATGGTCAAAATGAGAGTCAAAATTTACTATTTTTAGTAGTCCCACTCTTCTTTTCTTCCCTATGGTTGTTAACACCACCAAAGGGAGATGATTTCTCCATTCTTGATCAATTCTCCTCCAAATTAACCCCATAAACAAAATCTTAAGCCTTAATTCAACTTATATAAAGTTAATTTTTGAAGATTTAAGCATTAGGTAGGAGTTTTTCTAAGAGATTTTGAAGATTGAAGGTATGGGTAAATGGTGACCAATTTTAATTTTGGGTATTTTCTTTCGATTTTGATATGTTTCCTAGACCCTATGGGTGTTAAGAGTGCATGTGTATACTCATTTTATTTGTTAGAACTATATATAATTTTTTGTGATTTTTCTAAAAATGAACCAATTTGAATTCGTAAGCGAGAATTCAAATCAGGCTTCCTGAGGTAAGGAGAAAGCCTAAGAGAGCTTCAAAGGTACCTGACGACACATTTTTGTATGTGTAATCACATTAATATATGGAATTTATGGAAAAATGCATTATGTGTAACTTAGCATTTAATGAGGTTGTATGTAATTTACATGTATATATGGGTGAATCATTAATTGATGTTGAATGTGCATTTATGTGGCATTAATGGGATACAAGGATGCTAATGGGGTTGATCATGTTGGCCAAATGGCCAATGAATAGTGGCATGCACATATATGTAGTATTATGCCATATATGGAAGCCACGAGTAATGTACGGGATGTTATAGTTATGTTGCCTATGCATGTATTATTATAAGATAGTATGAGTGTATATATGTATATAGTTGAGGACAAATACCACTTGGCCATTGAATGGTTGGTTATGCATAAAAACTCATTATGTAACATAATATCGATAAATGCCTTGTTATTGGTAATATGGTATTTTGATGAGTATAATGGCTTAAAATGTATTTAAGTGCGTTATGTAATGTAAGACACATGTGTATGTGGTTGAAGGTGACTAAAGGCTACTTGGATGTTTGTGTGCATGCTTATACTATGTTATGGCCATATAAAGCCATTATAATATAATAATGTTTATATGATCATGTATGATAAATTGAAGCATATATATGTGAATTTAAGCATGTAAGTAAGATATTATGATTGTAAAGGTGTGTGTATGTGATTTTGTGGCCTTGGGTATGTGGAGGCCGAAAATACATGCAAGTTGAGCTACATATGCATATTATGATTTATGAATATGGGTTAGCCTATGTAGCTTGTTTTAGCTTTAAATACCATAGTGTTTTCTTTGGTCTTTTGAGGTCTATGCCATTTGTGTGTGAAAGTGGTGACTTTCTAATGCATGGATATGATGAAGCCTTACTAATGTGCAAAAATGGCTAATGTGATAAGTTTATGCATGTTGTGACATAAAGGACAATATATGTTAAAAATGGTTATAATGGGATAAAATGATGAGTTTAATAGTGCCTATACATCTACACAACCTAGTTTGGATAGGTTAACCAGTCAACTTAGATTTTAGTAGTTGCCAGCTTACCTTTAAGTATAAGACCTACAGGTCACTGTTTCACATGTCAATGAGCACCAAGCCTTCAAGCCAATGTATCTACATATTTGTGGATATGAGTGCCTTTAGGTACAATGTTTTTACATACTTTTAGGTGCAAGTGCCTTTGAGCACATCTTGTTACGTACCTTCAAGTGTGAGGCCTTTAGGCCAATGATATCCGCTATCTAGCCTTGGATAGTTGTCTCCTTAGTATGGGCATGAGTTAAACATGAGAAAATGATAAATGTGATAAACTAAGGAGTTTAACATAGAAAAATAATTATGAAACTCGAACATTGAGTTATGGAATAAATACGAGGTTATGACATGTAATGTGCATTATTATGCTTGCTATGAGGTGATAAATGAGTATGTTATGTATATGGTTCATTTTATTTATGTTGATGTTATTTATGCTATGTGCATAGACATAATGTGGCTTATTCATCAATGGTGACATGTATATGTATCAATGTGCTAGTTTACTCCTAAGCTATAGCGTATACTCATAATTGATAACATACTATAAAATTGTTATGAAATGAATAATTGCATGCTTAAATTGACATATTCATATTAAAGTGATTACACCACTAACTGAAAGCTTAGTGCATTGCTTTATTTGCAATGCATAGGTAATTAAGCAGCAAATTAAAGTCAAAGCTTTTGCCCCATAGGAGAACACAAACACTACCCACTTTTGGGTATTTTAGTTTTCTTTTTTGTAAAATGGTCATGATGTAAATGTAATAGAAGCGCTTTCGTGATTCCAGAGGGATTGGGCCTAATCTATAATATGGGTCAGTTTTTTGTAACTTAAAACCATAATTATTGCAAAAGTTTTATATTTCTCGCATGTTTTGCATGATATCTCTAGATATTACATATAAGAGTGCTACTTGTGATGAGCCTGAGGCTTTGTGATATTTTTTTTGTTTTGCTGATTGAAGGGTTAGAAGGACCCATTTGGAGTTGTGTTATGATGTATGTTGATTTAAAGTGTTTTTAACAGGTTTACTATTTAGAAAGTGTTCCAGTACAGTCATTATACTGTTGAATTTTTGACGCGATGACCCCATTAGTTGCCTTGTAAAGTGTGTTAAATGGTTTTTAGTGTTTTTATAACTCTTTAAGCTAAAAATATTTTAATTAATAAAAGTTTTAATTTAAAATGGGTTTTTATGATAGCAAAATCGGATATCAGTATGTGTGCATGATCTTTATTCGAGTTTAATGTACGAGTCAGGTAGAGGGTATGATAATATATGTTTTTATGCATAAGAAAACATAAAGAATCAATAATGCATCTTTTCATGCAAAGGAAAACATAGAGATAAGTGATGCATGTTTTCATGCAAATGGAAAACATATCTATATGTATAGAAGATGCATGTATTCATGTATATGATGCCTAATACATGTTTACATCCATACAGAAAGAGTATTAATGGGAAAAGTATTAATGCCTAAAGACTAATGGATGATTACATGTATGGAAAGTATTGATGATGTCTGATGCATAGTTGCATGCATACGAAAAAAGCATTGATGCATGGTGTCTAATGCATAGCATAATATTAAGAGCATTGAAGAGTGATACATGTTTTCATGCATGGGGAAAAGGCATGTTAGCATGTTTGTGTGCTTTTTTGAATATTTATAGTGTGAAGAAGGATGTGTTGAATATGGACTAATTGATGTATATCCTCTAAATAGGTGTGAGTTAATGCATGTTTATGCATATTGAATAAATGTGAATGAAATGTTTACATGTATGCATACCTAATAAATTATAAATGTGCATGTACATGTTTGCGCTTAATTTTCTTCAAATGAATGCATGAATTTGGTCATGCTAGTACCTATGCATACTTGATATATATTTACGATGAATGTGATGTGGTAAGCGAGTGATAAATGTGGTGATGTAAATGAATTAGTGTATTTGCTTTTGCCTAAGTTGTTCTTAGATGAGCGAATGGTGAATCTAACTTTATTTTTCTAGATGGATATATCTTCCCGTAGATGAATGAATCATGATGGTATCTTTTCCTAGATAATTGCATGATGGATATATGAATGATGAAGGTAGATGCATATACAAGCAAATGGGTATCTTTTCCTAGAATGGATGTAAGGGTGTATGAGCCAATGCTTTTTTTGTTATTGAGATCACTCTCCCCTCAGACTTGCCATAGAAAACTCGAGTTAAAGGTGTGAAGTGGTAGGCAAGGTTAGGGTAATGTGAATGCAATATCTCATGAAGAAATAGGTTAAGTTAATATGATGGAAAGGTTAGGGAAGGTGTAGAGAAGTAGGTTGAAATGAGATGTTGAAATGGCAAAAAAAGGAAGTGGAATGTTCCATAAAAGAGAGGAATAGGTTGAATGGAATATGCCATAAAAGTAGTGAGGCAAAAGAAGAGAGAAATCAAGCATTTAAGCATATGGCTAAAGAATGGGTGATTTGACTTAATCAAATGATAAAGCATGCAAATGTATGTGATTGCATAGTATGGTACCCTTGTTATTAGCTGGTCCAAAGATTTTCCAACTAAATATTTTCTCTCTACCTCTAATTTTTGTCTATATCAACCTTTATGGGTTTTTGATTTAGTGAGGTATGCTCTAATTTTTTCCTAGGCTACCCTTTATGAGTTTTTAACCTAGCAGGCTTTTTTATTTTCTTTTTTTCTCTTCTTTCTTTTTAATTTAGCTTATCAAAATTTGGTTAAGGGTTGGGATATAATGGTGTTGTCTTAGATTAATTGTATCTAGACTTACAATTTTTGGAATGGCCTAAAGTTCACTATGTAAACTCTGATTGGTTGGATCTAAAGTTGTATCCTTTAGAATGAACTTTTGTAGACTGTAAACCTAGAGTGATATACCTCGAAGCTCATATCATTGGAGATTGATAAAGCTTTTCATAACAATCAGTAGCTTGCTATTGGTGCTAGCTTTGTGCCCCCCATTGTTTAAATCCTTTTACTTTTCTACTGAATGTTGAATGTCATCCTTTTGACCTTAATGATATACTTATTAGTAGTTAGTCTGAAGATTTTCTTGGCTAAATATTTTCTCTCAATTTCCTTAACTTTCCCCTAGGCTCATGTTCTTGGTTGATCAGCCTAGTGGGAATTATAACACTCATTTTTTTTAATAAGGGCAACCATAATTGAAAAGAGAATGCTCAATTGTTTAAGGCTTAAGAAAAAATCCTTTTATTTTTGTAGGCTTTAGAGTTTAAATGTTTTATAGCCTTTTGACCTTTAGATTTTTATTTGAGTAAGAATCAAAAAATGTTTGTTGTTTTAGAATGGTTCCCATAAGGTTTTAGGCTTTCAAAAAAATGATTGGATTGTACAAAACTCTTTTTGGAAAAAATGAATTTGGTACTTTAATCTTTTAGAGCTTATTGAGTTTGGACCTCTTTTAAAATTTGAAGGAAAGAGGCATTCATTTGGGTCTAATTGCCCCCAATTTGTTTTCTTTTTTTTTTATTTCTCATCTCATGTTTAGGGATATTTCTCATGCCTTACAAGGAAAGATCAAGTCTTGAGATTTAGGATTGCGCGTAGTAGTGGTAAGCCATTCTTAGGAGAATCATGAACTATTTGAGATACATGTGGACTAAGTTGATCAAGCTTGTTCTTTTTCTTTTTTTTTTTTTTGTGTTTGAAATCTCTCAACTCACTTTCAAGAGTATCATGCTCTACAATGAATAAGGTGATGCTCATGAAAAGCCAAAATGATATTTTATTAAACCTTAATTTTTCCAACATAAAGGAAAGAAACAACTAAAAAAGAAAAAAAAGATAGTATACCCTATCTTCAATGAATCCTTCCATATCCTTAATTGGTATGATCCTATAGTTGGTTAATAGTTAGCCTATAAGGTGGCAGACCAAAAGTTAGAAAGAGAGAACCTCTCCTTTTAGAGAATTGAGGAATGATAGTGAGGTCTAGTAATGGGTGATCTTTAGGATTAGATATAACACCTAGTCTATAAAGTCTTGGATGGCTCAATGTAGGGCTTTCCAATTGTTAGTTAGGTAGCTAGTCCTTTGGTGATAGGCATAATATAGGTCATAGCAATGGCTAGGTGAAAGTGGTGAGGACTGATGTTTTGGTATGGAGGGATGAAGAAGGTTCATCTCTCTTAATTCCTTGAGCATTATTGACACGGGCCTATCAAACTTGGCTAATAAGCATGGTAGCAAACTAGGCTTAGTTCCTTTGTCACTATTTAACCCCTCAGTAGTCTTTAACTTGGCAAACTCTTCTCGAATCATGGCTTGACTATTCTTTATTATTGCAACCACGGCTTCCTTAATAATTGCTTTAATGATCTATAAGTCTTTTCTATCTCGTGTCATCTCTAGAGAAGGGGAAGGTAGGGTTATTTCATTAAAAGAGCTTGAATGAAGGATGATCCTTATAGTTAGCTTGATACATGGTTAATGTGATATGATGTATATTTTAAGTAGTATGTTATACCCTAATTATGATACATGGGCAATAAAGAATGCATAGGGATATGAATATGATACCTACTTTAGGTGAGGTGACACTAAGTGACTGAATGATACCTATCCATGCTTAGGTGAATGTATGTATATGTGGGTGAGGTTTGCATGGTGGATGTATGTATGGATGAATAATGTAGGACTAAGCCTAAATATGCTGTATGAAAAGGTGAAAGTTATGGAATAGTGTTGTGCTTATGCAACATATGTTTGGTTGATGTATAAATGAGGTCTTATAGATCTAGTACATGTATGTGACTTCCACAATGCCAATGTCATATATGGTGCCTAATATGGTACATGCTTCCTAGTGATGCTTATTAATCATTGATCCATATTCTACTAGAGAACTAAAGCTAATCTATTTTGCAAAATGCAATCTAGGATTTTCTCCTTTTTATGTTAAAGTCAAAATGTATTTATACAAATGTTCGAAAGTAAATTCACTATCTTATTTTATTAAAGGAAAAAAATAACTAAAAAGATTACAAAAGCTCAAAACCAAACTAAGAAGACAAAAGAAACAAGATTAATTAGGGGAGTTTATGGCTACTAGATTGGGTATTTGTTTAGCATTATTGAGATTTTGAATAACATGATGAAGGTTCTTGCAATTGTCTACTCATGTCTTCTAATGATAGGCATAATATAGATCATGCATATGTTTAGCTAAAAATGGCCTTATTGAAGGTTGGTATGGTAAAGGTTGAAGTTTCCCTTCCTTTATAAGTTATTTCAGACACCAAGACATAGGTCTACCCAATTTGGAGAAGCAGCAAGTGTTTTAACCATGTTAACATCCACAGTTTGACTTGAGCTATTATTACCATCATTGCTTTTAGTCACTTCATTATTTTTGAGTCCATTATTCTAAAAGGTCATTTTCATATCAATGGCTATCTCTTTGAGTTGCTCCCACATGGTGATGCCTTTGGCAGTGAGTCTAACATTCATGTAATTATTGGTTTTCCTTATGAACATTTTTATCTTATTATTGTCCTCAAGTTTATCCCTCATTTTTAGCATTTTGGCCCTCTATCATTTTAAGTATTCTAAAAAAGACTTATTGGGTTTTTTGTGTTCCAACTCCAAGTCTTTGAAAGTCACCTTGACGATTGCATTATTTGAATATTACTTGTTGAATGCATAGGCCAAATCTTTCCAGTTCACTTTAACCTTTTTTTTTAAGCTGTGGTACCAATCTATGGCTTACCTAGTTAGAGACATACTAAACAAGCTTACTATTTATGCCTCCAATAGATGGGTCAAGCTCATAGCTACTACATACTACTTCAAATGAGTTTTTGGGTCTAAAGTTCTATTGACTTACTTAAATTTGGCATTTTGAATTTGTAGGGCACAGCGTGATCAGGCTTCAAGCTGATGTTTTCAAAATTGATGTCTTTACCCCCGGTCACTAGATGACTCATGGCTTCTAGTTTTTCATTTAGCTCTTTAATAGGATCCTCTTTTTTATACCTGGGTGGTGGAACCTTATTATAACTAGGCTTAACATGTGGTATTTATTCATCAAAAACTTAGTCATCTTCTTTATCCACCGTCTTTTTCTTGCATTTATCAATAGTAAAAGGTTGGCCTTTATCTTGCTAGGCATGTATACTTGACAATGTATTAGTCATGGTAGCCATCATTCTTTTCTCCATATCTTGAAGGATCTCATTTAGCATGGCTTTAGTTATTACTTCATCTCTAGACATGGTTGCTCTTCAAGATGGATCAATGGTGGCTACAAAACAGAGGGTTAGTCATGATGCATGAGTTATCTAAGATGATGGATAATACGTAACAAATATAGTACATGCATATGTATAGATACAAATGAATGAGTGAGATCATAAGATGCTTGAATTTTTACAAGATGGCAACCTTTGATGCATGGTTAGTATGTCATATGCTAGTGTGAAGTGTACTAGTACATGTTACTAAATTATTACATGGATACATATGTAAGCTACAATGTATATTTACAAAGTATGAGTTTTCATGAAAGCAAGAAGTTCATGTCATAGAGTAGGTTAGTAAAATGTTATGCATATGTATATAAACACAAAAAGGATAAAAGTTAGAATGTATAAGGATAAACACAAGCAATAAGCCTTCCAACCTTATTACTCCCACACACATGGTTTTAGCAATTCTTCCTAGGCGGGCTTACCTTAACATCATCAAGGGATGCATAGGTTCAATTATGGGTCTAATTAGGCTCAATGAGCTCTTATATTTAAAGCACATACAAGGATAATGGCCTATGATATTTAAGTCTTATTTAAGGTGTAGGCTAGGCCCATTCTAGGTAAAAGGCACAATAGGCTTGGCTATACTTCAAATAAGGTCAAATGTAATAGGCCCATATAGCAATCATAATGCAATCAAAAACTCTTAGGATCATACAACCTAGGGGAATTTGTTAAGCTTAACTATACAGGCTTTATGGTTTGGTCTGAAAAGGTTTTTATGGTTCCCACAAGTGGAGGCCCTTTCTAATGGGCCTTTTCAATCAAGGATAATAACAATCAATTAGTTCACTCTTTCATATACCCAAAGGCACGAGGCTTATAAGTGATAGATATGTTAGCAATCTACCATTCTTGAATGAAAAATGGGTTCATGGCTCGCAACACCATCCAAAATAAACAAGGACACATTTTATATAGGATAAAATGCATGGGATTGATAAAAATTAAAATATTAAAAGGTATATTATTTGGGCACTTTCAGATTCAATTCTCAGTCCCTAATGGAGTCATCACTTTAGATTTATGAGATGTTACCAGGAGATAAAGCGGTTAGTGTTCGGAGTCACCACTTGGCTCTACAACAAGACCACTGATCTTCTACCTAAAAAGGGTTCGAAATTAGATCTTATTTAAGCCCAAATAATATACCTTCATTTATGTTCAAATGTTTATCAATCTTATATCATGCAAGCAAGCATTATATTTAAAGCATTCATGTCACCATTTCACTTAGAGAAAGTAAATTGCAACATTTAGAATATACAACAAGCATAACTATATATTGTACATCTAGAAATTGAGTTATTTATTGGTTGTTGTTTGACCTAATAACTACCTATAATTTCATAAGAATTGGCGATAATTACCCAATTCCCATCTTTAAGAGATTGGTCTTTGTTAAAATATATTTTTATATGACTTTTATTAATGAAAAATCTAAACCATTCTATTAGGAAAACTTCAATTAATTAGGTAAAAAATCATTGATGTGAGGTTAGGCTTTTAGCATGTAAAATAGGTTGTTTAATCTACCTATTACAACCGAAAATAGTAAAAAGAAATAAAAACTACAAAACCAAATAAACAAATAAATAACAAGCTATTTGGTCCCATTTCTACATCAGCAAGTCCATGTGGACTATAAAATGTCATAACTAATATGTTCACCGGACCTCCAATCCAAATAAGAATGGTTACTCTTATACAACTCAAGGGAAAAAGATTAGTAACACAAATAGTGGTTGTGCCGACCTAATAAAAACATAATGATAACAACTTATGTGATACAAATATGTATGATCATGATGTATGCCTGAATGATGATTATAACTAAGAGGATGATGAACTAATCATGCAAAGGAAAACATAAAGATAAATGTTGATATTCATAAGAACTAGAATTTGGAACATGTGTCCATATGGACTACACTCCTCATGAAAGGGCGTCTATGTGGACTGATATGGAAAACTCATGCATAAAATATATACATCTATGCAAACTATGTTCATCATAAAAGAAAGTCCATATGGACCACACATTAATTCTAAAATATCAACAATATGCATATTAAGGGACAAAATAGTCATAAAACACGATAATACCATATAGGCATGTTAACATGGTAAACAAAATATGTTAAAATGTAGTATACAAAGTAAAAAGAAAATAGTTATCAAACAATAGTCCACACGGATGTCAGATCATGCTCATATTTAAATATTAAGTTCGTGCAGGCCTTATCACATATTAAGATAAGTTTGTACAATTAGAGTGTTAATTACATAATGATTACGTCATTTTAATAGGTAGTTATATACAATTAAAATAGTTCAAAATAATAACCTACTTCTATTATCAATGTGGGGATTACATAGAATCACCCCATATATCAATTAATCCTAGGAGATCATCAATTTATAGAAACAATGCAAATGGGATGAATAATACAAAGGGTGACCTCATATCTTACCTTAAAGTTAGCACTAAGCAATAAGACAAATGTTTGGTTTTGGAAGAATAATTATTTTAGTGAGGGTTTCGAACTAGTAGAATGAATCATTTTTTGAAGTCTTCACCTTAGACTCTCAAAATTTTAAGGTTATTCTTAATGATTGTTAATGGTAAAATAGGTTGATGGAAGGGGTATTTGTAGTGTTTTTTGGGAGTATTCCTAACTAGAAAGAGGATGAATCCTAGTAGGATTATAAATTAGAGTCTATATAGAAAGATCACACTTCTGAAAGCTTTTTGGTGGCAAGTCCATGCAAACTTTGGTTACCAAGTTCATGCAGACCTAAGTTTTGAGTCCACCCTAGTGGTTCATAGGCCTTGGGCCTAGTTTTAAGATGAGTCTATTGTAGTCAATACAGATATAGGCTTTGGTTTGTTTGGGTAGACCATGGGCTGTGGGCCTGCTATTCTAGGTTGGGCCTTGGTTAGGTGGTGCGAACCTCTTATCATCAAATCTAGGTGAACTTATACCAAGATGGTCTGTATAGACCAAGGTTCTAAGTTGCTTGCCTTATTGCTTAAGCCTTTCTCAAGTTATCATTATAGGCCTAAAATCTAGGTGTCTATAGGTTGATTAATTAAAAATAACATGAAACTTTGATGTAGTAAATTATTTACTATGCTATCTGCAAATTGTCTTTTTGGTACAACAAGTTTCATGATATTTCTTATAGGTTTTTAAGTTAACTTTCATGTTTATATAAAAAATATGATGTTAATTTCAAAATCTTAAATTGATAGAACTAATTACATATGAAAATGTTTCGTTAAATTATTTGAAAATTAAACACATTCCAATTTTAACAGATTTATAGCAATAATTTGATATTTTAGTTAATAATGATTTGGGAATCTTAATAAATTAATTTGAATTGGTCAAATGGATTATTACATGTCAAAATAAATTTTTTTTTTCCAAAACTAAGGTCAATTATAGTAATCGATTCCTAATGAATAATGCATATTTTATTTTCCTAATTTAAGTAAAATTAGATTATCTAATTCTATGAGCTTCTAATTTGAAAAATAACTAAAATTTTTAATGGGATTAGTATTATAATTTCTAGAACATAGTCAATTTTAATTACTTCATTTCATTAAATGAATAAAATTAGAAAATTAAATTTAATAGGATTTATGATGAATTTTGATTAAAACCAATTACATGCATAGTTAAAAATTAACTAGTTTTTAAATGAGATTGAAAAGGGTTCTTAATACGAAAAAGTTTTTAGAAATTTAAAATTTCTAGATTTGACTTCTAAATTAATTAATGAGATCAATTAATTTTAAATTCAATAACACTTG
>CANXYI012215975.1:0-14134 GCA_948208565.1 Hura crepitans | reverse complement strand
TTTGACAAGTGTCTATGGGCTTTGACAAGTGGAAATTCCACTTAAAACTAAAAGAGAGGAAATTCCTCCTTTGCTGTCTAGGCAGTGATGCCTTAGTAAGAGAGAATAGCCATATCTCCTTCATCTTTCACCCAAATTTTAGGATTCTAGTTGCTAAATTCAAGTTAGCCTGTTGGTGAATTTGGGGAAAAAGAATCAGAGGGAAAGGAGCTCTCCATTGGGAGAAAGAATTCTCCAAAGTTTTGTGGTTCAGGCTGCCTAGAAAAACCTGATGCCATCTTTTACTTCCTATGGCCATATCTCCCTCATCCCTCCACCAAAATTTGTCATTATTCTTCCTAAATTTTCTTTGGGATGTCATAGACTTATGGGAATTTGAATTTCTAAAAAAGAAGCTTTTAGCAAGGAGATAAAAATCACCAAACATCTTAGGGTTAGAAGCAGTCCAACAAGCAGCCAAGGTGAGTTTTCATACATCTCCTTTGGATTTTATTGGCTGGAAGTGCTTCTTAGTGATGCCTAACTTCTATGGAGATATTTATGGCTTTGGTTTGAGGTGAATTGGGATAAGGAAGGGCTTAAAGAGTAAGGGGGAAAGTCACCGTGGGGGCTAGAATTGAAGCTAGCAGTTTAGGCATAGTGGAAATAACACCTTTAAAGTGAAAATGTAAGTCAATTCAAGTTATTTTTTTATCATGCCATGAGCTTTTTGGGAGGCTGTAAATATTGATTTAGGATAGCTTAGTGATGTGTTAGATGAATGGGAACTAAAAATTTAAGGATGGATTTTTATATATAAATGAATTGTGTGATGTTTGAGGAAATGGTGCATTAGTGCCTAATTTTGCTTGCTGCCTGAAATTGATTATAGTACCTAAGGTGGTCATGTAAGGCCTAGGATGAGGTTCAAGGTTTGATTGGCATGTTAAAAAAAAGAATTAAAGTGTTAAGGGCTTGAAAATGTAGTAACAAGCATATTTTTTATTAAGTACTCGAGAGCTTTATTAGGTACTAATGGTGTTTGCATGGCTTAATGCATAGGAAATTTGGGTATGCATGGCCTAGAATAAATGGCATATACTAATGCATATATGTATGTGTTGAGACAATGCTTTAGAACTAGAAATGCATGGTAATGGAATGAAAAAGTGTGATTAGGCTTACATGCCTTAGAACTCGAAAGTTTTACCCTACGGGATGTGAATTAGTTTTAGTTGTTTAACCTATGGTGGATTGTCATTTGTGTGAAATCTTGTGAACTTAAAATCATGGTATTTAAGTGATCTAAAGTTAACATGAATTATAAATGCTTATGATGACTACAAATGCTTAAAAGTATGTATATTGACCTTGACTTACATTTGGAGAATAAATCAGAAAAAAAGCTTAGATTATAATGTGAAATAAGGCATGTAAATTAGCTTGATTAAGTGGAAATGGACAAGTACTATAAGGGCTTAATGAATAAACTTGAAAAGACCTTAAATTTGACCTAAACTTATGCCTTTGGGCTAGAACATTGAGGTGAAAATAAATGGCAATTGTGCCTATGTTTTGGCTATGGAATTGGCCTAGATGTGTTTGGCTTTGGGCTTATGAATGTGGTTAATAAGAGACTAAAAACTATGTTAAGATTGGACTTAAAATAGTCCCAGAATTGTATGTTGAGTAATGGTTGAAATTACCTATAATTGTCTAATACACTAATACCTAAACGAAAAATGTCATTAGATGGTCAGTGTTAGTTTCCTGAGAACTAATACTATGATAAATTATAACATATTAAACCTTGAATTTTTGCAATAACAGGACTCAAGATTATTTTGGGATTTTTACTCGGTAGAGCCAAAATATGGCTATACCAGACCGGCTGAAAAATAAACTGTGTGATAAAAATTATAACTATCTATTTTCATAATATAAATATTATAAGAATATTTTTGGTTAATAAATGAACTTAAAATGTGCTACTTAGCCCATTAGTTAGACATCCACTGGATGGGTTGACCGATTAACTTAGGGTTTTACAGCTACTAGTTGTCTGATGTTTAGTCAGTAACTTTATTAGTGGTTGGAAAGGCTTATAGGCTGATCTCTATTATGTCACCTAGATGTTTAGATATTTATTTATGGCTAAGGAGGCCCACAGCCTAATCTCTATTATTTCTCATTCCTGATGATATTTATTTATGGCTAGGAGGCCTATAGGCTAATCTCTATTATGTCACACAAATACTATTTACTTGTGTCTGGAGAGGTTATGAGTTGATCTCTATTGTGGCATACATGTCGGTACCGCGGCATAGGTCCATAATAGGGACCACTGCACTAGTTTATTTTCCCTCTAGATCCAATGTTTTTAAGTGTCATCTTCCTTGTCGGGCTAGTGAATAAGGCAAATAATAATGAAAGATAAAAATTAAGCATAATTGGATGACTTTTTCTTAGAAATTGGTGAAATATAGGAAAAAAGGGCATTTTGGTCATTTTACTCATATGTTACAAAAAAATTGATTCTTGTAAAGTTTCCATGCTATGAATATTAATAATTACTCTAAATAATTTATGTGAGTCAAAACTGTTATTTCATGACTTATAAATGCCTTAGGGGTATTTTAGAAATTTGGCACCAGGTTGTATAATTGAGTTGCATAATGAGGTAAAATCAGTCATTAAACTGCCTAGGAATGAGAAGGATATAATGCCATGATTTAAATTATTGAATTCACCACTGAGTATTTTTATACTCAGTGTACCTATTTCGGTGCGTAGGTACACTGAATTGTGACATCACCTCGTAAAGCGCATAACAGAGTTTAGAGGTCATTTGGAAAAGACTAGTTATGTATAGGTGTACAATTTGCACTTTATGTACTGAAGTGGGAAATATGGGTGTGATGTATATAAGGGACATAGGGTAGTCTCTACATAAATAAGTTGTTCTGTAATAATCCCTATGATGGTTTTCTCGTTTACATGTGATTTGTATGCATCCTTATAAGCTTGAGACTCTGTATGTTTTTATTATGGGTCAAGGATTGTGATTGTTGTATATTAGTAAATGTTGATAGGATGAAATTTGAGGGACCAAAAGGGTCCAAGAGATGTAAATTATTATATTAAAGTGTTTGTAGGTTGATATGAGTTTTAGGATAGTGACTAGGGTGGCAATTATGTTGCTAGATTTTTAGATAAGACCAAATGGTGTTAGATTCTTTCTATGATAGCTAAAACATGATAGTATGAACATAAATGTATTATAGGATCTAGCTTAAATGAATTGGGAATCAGATAGAGTTGTCTAGTGTAGTATAAGTAAGAGTTAAACAAATGAATATCGAGAAAATTTTAGGATGGGTGACTTAGTAGGAAGTGCACTGCTTATTAGGTTCGTTCAAGAATCCAGTGGAGGGTGTTACATTTTGTGGTATCAAAGCATAAGTTAATGTTCCTGGGCTAAGTACATGAGTGCAGATGTCTAAGTTTCAAATTCTTCTAAACTATTAGGCTGCCCGAGGTTGAGAAGGAAAAATCTTCTATAATAT
Organism: Hura crepitans; assembly: GCA_948208565.1. Classification (NCBI taxonomy): domain Eukaryota; kingdom Viridiplantae; phylum Streptophyta; class Magnoliopsida; order Malpighiales; family Euphorbiaceae; genus Hura; species Hura crepitans. Next base: position 10,589 of record CANXYI012215975.1, on the reverse strand, counting down.
AGGAGTAGTTGGTTAAGTTACCTAAAGGAAGTGTTAAGGAACTAATTGGTTTTGTAACCATATTCATACAGGGAGCAAGTTATGTATTAGCACTTAAACCTAGTAATGCTGCTTAATAGTTAGAGTCACAAGTGACTAATTGACAGTAGGTAGGAGTAACCCTTGTCCTAGTATACTAGAAGTAGTACATGGAAGGATCTTACTAAATTCCAAACATGTGTCGAGGAGATTATTTTTAAATGATATAAATAGAGTATGTAAAAGACTTTTGACAACACTAAATGAAGGGTTAAACATACAGACAACTTACTCTTAGAAAGAGAGATTTTGTTGTACCAGTACTAGTTGTATGTGACATGGAAAAAAAGGTACTAGAAAGGAGAGATCTCTTTTAGGGAAAAAGATAGTGCACTATGAGATAGTCCAGTGCAGGGGCAGAGGTAGACCCACACCCAGAGGTCAGGGCAAGCTTCTACTGGTAAACCTCGATTACCTTACCCGGTTGATAGTACTCTTTGTATAGGGGGTAATCAAAATGGACCTCCCATGTGGTTCATTTGTCGAAAGAGGCATTTGAGGCAGTGCAAAAAAGGCAAGAGAGGATAATGTCTCCATTGTGGTGTTAAAGACCACTACAGAGAGAGTGTCCTTAAGGGCAGGTAGAGGATGCGAAGGCATAGATACCTAATGTTACACTGTAGAGTAAGGGTCAGAGGTAGACTAAAGGATAGTAATATGGTGCTAGTTAGGTTATTAGAATTAAGGCATGTGCTTTAGTTAAGTACTGTGCAGTGAGAACTAGAGATAAAGGCTCCAACACTAGGTGGTTTAATTGGTATTGTGTTTATCTAATGTTATAGTCTTAACCTTGATAGACTCTAATTCAATGCCCTCATGCATATGTACTGTAAAAGAATAACATAAGTAGATAGAGCCTGAGCATGTAAATATAGACATTGGAATTAGGGACCCTATGGGGTAGTGTGTGATTATGAATAGGGTGCATAAAAGATGCCTCCAGTGATTTAGAGGCATAGATTGTTATTGATTTGATTAAATTGCATTTTAATGAACTAATGTAATCCTAAGATGGATTAGTTTACTAAGTATTAGGATATGATTGATTATGAATATAAAAAGTTGACCCCCAGACTATATAAGGATTGACAGTGGCCGTGGATGGTGAGAAGGACCTTTTGGATAATCCTATCCTAGTTATTAAAATATAACAACTACTTCAAATGGGATGAGGCATGTTTGGCCTATGGCAATAACCTAAATGATTTAATTCTAATATGACATATGTTTCATTTAAAGCTAAGTTTTTTTACTGCATTCCTTATAAGCTATTGAGTTTTATCACCTTAGAGTGAATTAGATTTAATATTGAGATGTCTCCCAGTATTACTCTAATACTTATTTTTCATTATAGGATGGCATCTGTTGAAATAAAAGAATTGAGAGTACAACTGCAAGAGATATGTGATAAGGGTTTCATTAATCTAATATAACCCTTTGGTAAGTGCTCATGGTATCTATTAAGAAAGAAAGATAGGGTACTCAGGTTGTACATTGTTTTATAGGTAATTAAATAGAGTAATTATAGAGAATAAGCATCCCCTATTCATATGGATGATCTCTTTGATCATCTAAGAGGGGTTGGATGATCTTCTAAAATTGATCTATGATTTGGATAATATCAGCTAAGCATTTGAGGGAAGCTAATGTTTCTGAAACTGTCTTTAAAAATCGATGCGAGCATTTTGAATTTTTGTTAGTGTTATTGGGATGTACCAACACTCTAGCAATTCTATAGAACTCAATGAATAAAACATTCTAATCTGATGTAGATGAATAGTGGTAGTGTTTATAGATGGTGTTCTGGCGGACTCCAGGAACCCAAAAGATTATGAACAACATTTGAGGGTTGTGTTACAAACACTGAAAGAGAGATAGTTATGTAGCAAGTTTAGTAAGTATGAGTTTGGCTGAATAGAGTTTCTTCTCTGGGCCACATAGTGTCAATAGAAAGAATCAGAGTCTATCTCAAGAAGGTGAAGGTAGTAATAAAAAGGGAACAACCTAGGAATGCAACTAAGGTATGGAATTTTTTAGGTTTAGTTGAGATATCAAAGGACTTGTAAGAGGACTTCCAATACTACCACCCCTTAGACTTGATGGGTTAGGATAATGTGTCAAATTTGACTAAATGATTAGTGTCAAGCCAATTATGAGCAATTAGAGAAGATGTTAACAAAGATTCTTATCCTAATTATGTTATGAACAGGGTAAGGGCTCCATCGTGTATAGTGATCTTTTATTGAATGGTATGGATGTGTGTCAATGCAAGATAAAAAGATAGTAACATGTGCTTCAAGATAATTGAAGCCATCTGAGAATTATCTTACCCATGATTTGGGGCTAATTGCTATTGTGGTTGTGTTGAAATATGAAAGCATTAACTATGTGAAGAGAAGTGTTGTACATATATATACAGAGACCATAAAAGCATGAAACATCTCCTTACTTAGGAAAGGTAGAACCTGAGATAGGAAAGTTGGTTGGAGTTGATAAAAAATTGTGGTAGCCTGATTAACTACCAACTAGGGAAAGCCAATGTGATGACAGATATAAGGAACATGAAATGTATGATAGCCTTGAAAGGTATGAATGATAATTATAGTCCAGTTTAGGAGATGTTGTGCTAGCTGAGTTATAAATAAGGCTAGATGTTTAATAGTAGATGTAAGAAAATAGTTAGCTTGGATGGTAGATGAGACTTAAGAGGGGAAGGCCATAGGGTCTAAGTTAATAGGAACTGAGTAGTTGTATCCTTAAAATAGGTTATGCATATCTTATACGAAGGACCTAGGGTAGCAAATGCTTAAGGAAACACATGAGGCTTCTTATTTTATGCATCCTGGGAAGAAAGTTTGAACTGGAATTTTTTTTATCAATATCTTGATATGAAAAGAGATGTGGTAGGATATGATGCCCAGTGTTGACATGCCAGCAAGAGAAAGTTGAGCATCAAGTTCCCTCTGGATTGTTGTATCCTTTAGCAATGCTAAAATGAAAAGTAACAAAGCTAACCATGAATTTGTAATTAGTTTTCTTTTGACTAGAGATATATATAGTGTAGCATGGATGCTTATTGTAAATTGACAATGGTAGTTCAAGCACATAGACGGGAAGGATAGGTCCTTAGAGAAGCTAGTTATACCATATATGGAGCGGATAGTCAGATTCTTTTGGTGTGCCAATGATTGTCCTATTTGACAAGGATCTTTGTTTAACTTTTAGATTTTAGAAGAAGCTGTAAGCAGCTTTAGGCATCAGTCTGGATTATAAGATACTTTTTCATCCTTAGGCTAACGGATAGTCAGAGAGGGTGATATAGATATCTTATAAGATGTTGTGAAATAGTATTAGTAAGTTCATGGTTACCTGAGATATACATATGTTCTTGGCATAGATTGCCTATGATTGTTGTGACAAGTTTAGTTTGGGAATGGACCTATATAAGGCATCATATGGTAAACAATGTAGGATTCCTTATTAGAGTGAGGTAGAGAGAGAAAGTCTCCAGAGTAGTTTGGAATTAAGAGATTGAAGAAAAAAGTGAAATTAACTAGAAAAAAAGACTGATAGCAGTGGTGATTATACTAGAATCATATGCTGACTTGAAACAAAAAGCTACTAAATATTCAGTTAGAGAAAAAGTGTCTTGGAGGTGTTTCTAAGGAGAAAGTTATAGAGGTCTAAGGCAAAAGGGAAATTCAGTCTCAGATTCATTAGACTCTACGAGAGTACCGATAAGGTTGGACCACTAACATATAGGCTTACTACCACCTGAGCTATGGTAGAGACCTAATGTTTTCCATGTTTTTATGGTCAGAAGGTATAGGTTGGATCCATTATTAGTGGTTCTGATAATAGATATTAAGATATAGCTAGATTTAAACTATGAAGAGGAAGTGGTATAAAGTATGGCTTATGGTACGAGATAGTTGAAGAAATAAGTCCAGATACTAAGAAAGTTACTTAGGATTCGGAAGAGCCGATGAAGTCTCAATATTTACCATTAATTACTCTAAGAAATTTTAAGGATGAAATTTTCTTAAGAGAGGGAGAAAAGTAACGCTCGTGCTCTGAGGCTTTATGAATAGTGCCATTAGGTTAAGGAAAGTGTGCTCAGGGTGCTGGGTCACTTGTACATAAATCAAGGCAGTGACACTGGTTAAGAAACTTTGAGGGGCTTTAATTTGATAAATAGAGTAAAATTTAAAAATTTAGCAGAACTAACAATTCATTTCAAACTGTAAGCTACCTCTTAGTATAATAAAAATTTTTTGAGTCGAGATTGACTCAAGATATGCTTGGACAAACACGAAAATAGTGGATTCTGAAGCTCAAAAATTATACTGAGTCTACTGGTGAAGGAATTTTTGAAATCAGAAGTTGTTTGCAAATTCTCATAATTTTTTAAGTTAGCATGCAAATTAAGGCCGTCTGAAAATTGCCTTATCAATGGAATTTGGGCATGAAAATTTATGAGCAAGTAAGGGGGGATTAAAATAGGAATTTTAAAATAAACAGTGTACTTTTTAGAGGTTTGAGTGAATTTTGATGAATTTTCTAATTTTACCAAAAAATCAAGCCATTTTGAGATAGATCGGATGGTTGTGGACCCACCATGCACTTGCTAGCTAGCCTAGAGCCTTGACAAGTGTCCTATAGTCATGACAAGTGGATTTTTTGCTCAAAGAAAAGATAATTCCTCTCTTTTTCCTGCCTAGAATCCCGACACTAGCTCTCTATTTGGCTAGCTAGAACTTCTTCAATTCTTCACCAAAAATGGTGATTTTAGTATCTAAATTTAAGTTTTCCTATTAAGCACCATGGGGAAAAGGAGTCAAGTAAAAATGATTTCTCAATCTGGAGATAAAATTCATCAAAGTTTTTTTGTTAGAATTAGTCTAGCAGGGGTACCAATGGTGAGTTCCTTACTTCTCCTTTGATTTTTCTTAGACTTTCATGGCTTGAAATGGCTCCATGGGGTGCCTAAGATCTATGGGGATGTATGTGCTTTGTGTTTGAAATGAATTGGAGCAAGGAAAGGCTTGAATAGCAAGGGAGAAAGTCATTGTGGGGATTGGAATTAAAGCTAGCAGTCTAGGCATAGTGGAAATGGCACCTTCAAAGTTAAAATAAAAGTAAATTCAAGTTATTGTCATCATGCCATGAGCTTTTTGGGAGGTTATAAATATTTGTCTAGGATAGCTTAGTGATGTGTTAGATGAATGGGAACTAAAAATTAAAGGATGGATTTCTATATATTGATGAATTGTATACGTGATGTTTGAGGAAATGGTGTATTAATGCCTAATTTTACTTACTACCTGAAATTGACTTTAGTACCTATGGTGGTCATGTAAGGCTTAGAATAAGGTTCAAGGTTTAATTGGCATGTTAAAAATTGAATTGAAGTGTTGAAGGCTTGGAAATATAGTAACAAACATGTTTTTGGTTAAGTACTCGAGAGCTTTGCTAGGTACTAATGGTGTTGGCATAACTTAATGCATAGGAAATTCAGGTATACATGCCTAAAATAAGTGGCAAATACTAATGCATATATGTATATGTTGAGACAATGCTTTAAAACTAGAAATTCATGGTAAATGGAATGATTAAAATGTTATTAGGCTTACATACCTTAGAACCCAAAAGTTTTACCTTATGGGAAATGAGTTAGTTTTGGTTGTTTAACCTATGGTGCAATATGATTTGTGTGAAATCTTGTGATCTTAAAATGATGGTATTTAAGTGAATAAAGTTGACATGAATTATAAATGCTTATGATGACAATAAAAGCTTAAAAGTATGTATATTGACCTTGACTTATATTTGGAGAATAAATCAAAAAAAGGCCTAAATTGTAATGTGAAATAAGGCATATAAATTAGCTTGATTCAGTGGAAATGGACAAGTACTATCAGGGCTTCATGAATAAACTTGAAAGGACCTTAAATTGGTTAATGAGCGTGGCATAATTAGACTTGTATAAATGTTGATAATGTACTTATAAATGACTGAATAACATTGAACCAAAACTTGTGACAAAGGCCTAGAATATAGACTTAAGAAGTGAATTGAAATGTAGCATGTGAATAGACGTAAACTTGTGAGTTTGGGCTAGAACTTTGAGGTGAAAAAAATGGCATTTGTGCCTATGTTTTGGCCATGGAATTGACCTAGATGAATTTGGCTTTCGACTTATGAATGTGGTTAATAAGACACTAAAAATTGTGTTAAGATTGGACTTAAAATAGTCCCAGAATTTTATGTTGAATAGTGATCGAAATGACCTATAACTATCTAGTTAACTAGTACCTGAACCGAAAATGTCACTGGACAGTCAGTGTTAGTTTCTTGAAAACTAAGATTATGATAAATTATAACATATTAAACCTTGAATTTTGGCAATAACAGGACTTAAGATTATTTTGGGATTTTAGCCGGTAAAGCAAAAAGTTGGCAATACCAAACCAACTGAAAAATAAACTGTGTGATAAAATTTATAACTATATGTTTTCAGAATATAAATATTATAAGAATATTTTCGGTTAATAAATGAACTTAAAATGTGCTACTTGGCCCATTAGTTAGACACCGACTGTATGGGTTGACTGGTCAACTTAAGGTTTTGCAGTTGCTAGTTGTCTGATGTTCAGGTTGTAACTTAATTGGTGGCTGGAGAGGCTTACAGGCTAATCTCTATTATGTCACCAAGATGTTGAGATTTTATTTCTGGCTAGGAAGGTCCATGGGATAATCTCTATTATGTCACATTCCTAATGATATTTATTTGTGGCTGGGGGAAGCCTATGGGCTAATCTCCATTATGTCACATAGATATTATTTACTTGTGTCTAAAGAGGCTACAGGCTAATCTCCATTATGGCATGCATGCCAATGCAACAGTGTAGGTCCAAAATAGGGGCCACTACACTAGTTTATTTTCCCTCTAGATCTAGTATTTTTAAGTGTTATCTTTCTAGTCAGGCTAGTGAATTAAATTAAGTAAATAAGTAGAATAATTATGGAAGATATAAATTAAGCATAATTGGATGACTTTTATTTTTGAGAAATTGATGAAATACAGGCAAAAAGGGCATTTTGGTCATTTTACACAAGTTATAAATAAATTGAGTCCTATAAAGTATGCATGCTATGAATATTAATAATAACTCTAAATAATTTATGTGAGTCAAAACTGTTATTTCATGACTTATAAATACCTTAGGGGTATTTAAGTAATTTGGCACCAAGTTGTGCAATTGAGTTGCTTAATGAGGTAAAATCAGTTATTAAACTACTTTGGTATGAGAAAGATATAATTCTATGATTTAAATGATTGAATTCACCACTGAGTATTTTTATACTTAGCGTACCTATTTCGGTGTGCAGGTACACAGAATAGGGATGTTGCCTCGTAAAGTGTGCAACAGAGTTCAGAGGTCATTTGGAGAAGACTAGTTATATACAAATATATGATTTTGCACTCTATGTACTTTAGTGGGAAATATGGGTGTGATGTATATAAGAGACATAGGGTAGTATCTGCATTAATAAGTTATTATGTAATAATCCCTATGATGGTTTTCTCATTTACATGTGATTTGTATGCATGCTTGTGAGCCTGAGGCTCTGTATATTTTTATTGTGGCTTAAGGATTGTGATTGCTATGTATTAGTAAATGTTGATAGGATGAAATCTGGGGGACCAGAAGTGTCCAGGATATGTGATTTATTATATTGAAGTTTTTATAGGTCGATATGAGTTTTGGGATAGTGATTAGGGCAGCCGTTGCACGACGAGATTTTTAGATAATACTAAATGGTGTTAGATTCCTTCTGTGATGGTTGAAACATAATTGTATGAACTTAAATGGATTAGAGGATTTGGATTGAATGAATTGGGAATAAAACAGAGTTGTCTAGTGTAGTATAAGTAAGAGTTAAATGAATGAACATTGGGGAAATTTCAGGATGGGTGACCTGGCAGGAAGTGCACCGCTTATTATATTCCCTCACTTTAGGCCTCGATGGCCGCACTTGTATATCATAAGATGATATATGTAAGGGGGTTCTCATCTATAACCTCAATGGCCATATAACACCCCCTGTCCATTACCAAAGAAAATAGGCAAAGCATGCTACTTCCCATAAGGTCACCCATCCTTGGATTTCCCTAAGGGCCTTTCATTTAACTTTTACTTACATACATCCTATTTAGTCTAGAAGTTTCTTGTAACAGGTTATATGATATGAGATAATCCTGCTAGGCATATGACACTCACACACCTGATCTTATAGCCAAACATTAGCCTAGGCTGTTATTATAGCTAAAACTCATTTTCCTACTATTAAGGGTTACTGTGCTAGCAATTAAGTATCCTAGCACCCAATTACCCACAATGACGTGCACGAGTGCCTCTAACTACTATGCCACATAATTCAATCATATAATATCATACCTAGACAGTCATTGGCTACACTGCTAATTATCTGCATCACATCTTCCCAAATCTACCACCTGCATATTAGACACCCGATATGCTGAGTATGCACTTAGTGGTAAACTTAACCAAACATACCATATACTCTATTACATGCAAGCACACAAGAATCTACTAGTAATATCTATTTAAAATTTCCTTCTTTTCCTACCTAGGTTTTCAATTAAGATTATCCGTCAAGTGAATCATATTAACTTTCGTTCCATTTATGTGTTCTGACCATGTTTAAGAAACCTGCTCAGTTCTGCTCAACAACCAATTTATACCCTTTTCTAGTTAATCTCCTTCCTTTAACTCTGCTCATTATGTATACATACATATAATATTATGTACGATAATATTAGCTAAGTTCTCCTATAACTAATTTCTTCCCCAGTGATTTCCTGCCCATTTACCATTTCATCATTCTTTTTTTTCCTATAGGTAATCTCATTAAGTTCATATAAGTTTGCTCAATCTTACCCTTTACAAAGTATTCTTTAATCTTAGTACGTTTACTCATAGATTATCTCTATCAAAGTAATTGATGCCTTAGGTCTCTCATTAATATTATTAAATCTTTTCAATGTCTTCATTTTATCTTTTTTCCCCACAGGTTTAGGAAGAACTCCCAGCCACTGGACAATGAGAATCACAATATGTAGTGACATCCATTTTGGACCTCGGCTACTGCACCAACCCAGTCTAAGAACTAGAAAAAAAAATAAAGTTGTATAGTGGCCCATATTATGGACCTTGGCATTTGTACACACCCATCATCCAATAGTAGGGACCCATCCATAGACCACTTCCAATAATAGACTAGTAGATAGCAGGGACTTGTTTGTAGATCACTCTTAGTATTTGCAATCATATCAACAACAACAAAGATGGATAGTAGGGACCCATTCGTAGAGTACTCCCAATATCCATAAGTGGGTAATAGGGACCAATCTGTAGACCACCCCCAATACCTAGAGCATGTAGGCTCAATACTCGGTAGTTGCATTAGCCATATACAGGCTAAAATCCATACAGACTTAGCCTCTAGCAACTATTAATCCCTAGTAGACCGGTCAACCTATCCAGTGTATAAACAACCAGAAATCCCTAGATTCCCTTTTTAGTTATCTTTTATACCTATTACATTCATTATCTAGTTTATCTAATATAAAATATTTTCTTCTTAGTACCTCTTTTGGTTCATTTGTCAGTTAAATGCCATTCACTATTCTTTAGTCTCATCAAGTCGTCATATTCTCAATTCTAGTTCCATTCTTACCATTAATTTCACATAATTGTTTGTTGCCACATATACCCTATTCAGCTTATCTTTGTATATTCCAAAGGATTTTATTCCATGGATTTATTTTATTCATTTCTTACATTTCATACAATCACTTAGTTTCCAAATTTAGCAGCTTATTTCCATTATTACTGTGTTTAAAAGAATATTCCTTTTTTAGTATCGTCAAATAATTTAGCCCTATACTTTATGTAATTCATTATAATGGTTACTCTGTCCCCATCTCGTTCAGTCTATTTCAATTACAATCCTTTTTTGTGACCTAGAGTTCCCTCAATGTTCATATATTAATTTTCCTTAAACTTTATCCACATATTACTATGTATTAATCAATTCCCTCTTGGGTTTTTTATTTATTCAGTCCATTTTTCAATAAGTAATCTGCTTTTCAATTCATTTTGGTTTAGCTAGCTTCAACTAATTGTCTTTCCAGTTTACCATATTTTTATTCTACTTATATTAAATCTAAAAGACACAGGTTTTATTTTATTTCATCTGGTCATATTTTTTAGATAGTTACAGGTCACCGAAATTCTAGAAAGTTACGAGTCCTTGTTACCTAAAAACTGCTATTCATTTGGTTAGGCTTTTCTCACCTCCTTATTCACCCATTCAATTTCTCTTTTTACCTCAATCTTTTACATCCTAAAATATTTTATTTCCTCCAATATTACATTTATATTACCATATTAATTTATTATATCAACCTTAAAATCTTACAC
>CANXYI012215740.1:0-12466 GCA_948208565.1 Hura crepitans | reverse complement strand
ACATGCCTCATACTTATGCCACCAAATGGCATATATATAAAAATCATATTGCTAGTTAGCATTTATGTACAATTACAAAATCATTTAGGTCATTACTTACCAAGTTTACATACCATACCTCTTAATATTGTTAGTTATTTTCTATGCATTATTTATACATATTTACATGCCATTGCCATGCCTAACATGCCATATACATAACCATATATGCTATGTCAATCAAGTGCACCATTCAACCATACCATATACACACACATACACCTAGTTTCTTTTCCCCAAAATCATGTATACCATGTTATTTTTATACCATTAACATACTTATACCATTACTTTACATCAATGTCATGCCTAACACCTAAAACTAGCATTTCCATACACATATACACATACTCAATGATGCAAAAATCCATGACGCACATAAATTGAATCTATTCCACATACATAGGGTGTGAAAGCACCTTTTTTCTATACCACTTTGGTGCCTAAAAGCTTGCTCTCCCTTAAAGTTTTCCTTTTGCCCTAAATATACACAAATTTTGCTTAGAAAAATTCCTCAAAAATCTTACATAACTCTAAATGAAAATCTAAGACCTTGGAACTTTATAAAACACTCTAAATTGCCTAAAACAAATATAAAAAATAGAATAAAGTCACTTACACCAAAAAATGTCACTATTAACTCTATAGTTATATTTTCCATTTGAGAGCTTGTTTTTGAATTCTCTCACTTGGATACTATTCTATAGACCATGGAGGTAAATTCCTATATAAAGTTTACAAGATTTGGTGGAGAATTGGTGTAGGAAAGAGAAGAAAATGGTGGAAAACTTTCTTTTAATTGTGGCAACATTTTTTTAGGAAGAAAAAGGAGGTGGAGGATAACTTTTTGCACACAAATGGCCATCCCACATGTGTAAGCTCATATATATGGGTTAGTGGCATGGTTAGATCATGACATGTGGTGATCTAACAGCCCAAATTCATTCGATTTCCTTTTAAACTTCAAAAATTAACAAAAATTTCTCTAAACCTCCAAATATATTCATTTTAATTTTAAAAATCCTTAATTAGCGTTAATAAAGCTAATGTAAAATTTCAAGTCAAAATTTCACTGTTGACTTTTTGGCACTTTTCACCCATTAGAATAAAATATTTAAAAAAAAATACCAAAAGACCTCAAAAAATTAAAATTCCTTCTCTATCATGTTAACTAGAAATTTTGAGGTTTAAAATATTATATATTTGGGTCCGTCCGGGCACATCCTGAGGCTGTCTTGGCACAACCTTATTTTATCTCCCTATTCACTAGTTCTTAACTCGAAATGATTTATTTATTTTGCTAAATTTTAAATTCTTTCATTTTACCCATTTTTTAGCCTATCAAAGTTTTATGACCAATACGCCCTTTTTTTGCCTCGTTAATATGCCTTGACCTATAGAGAACACCATTCAGGCCACAGAGGTACTATTCATAGAACTTGAACTTATAGGCGTTACACATTATAATTCATGTTAATTATGAAAGTAGTGGTATAATACACGATGATGATGCCGGATGATATTTCAAGATTTTAAGCTTAGGCAATATGACCTTTCAGTGTTTTTGAGCTTATATAAGCCTAATTTGGCTATGCTATGTACTATATGACTTATGTTGCATAGCATGAGAGTTTTGGCATCGCTGATGCATGAAATGGCCAATGTGAATAGTTTATGCAAGTTAAAACATAATTAATGCTATATGTCAAGAATGATTAAAATGAGATAATTGACAAGTTCAATGATGCCTATGTAGTTAGACAACCTAGTTTTGATAGGTTGACTAGTCAACTAGAATTTAGTAGCTACAATGCTTACCTTCGAGTATTACACCTATAAGTCATTGTTTAAGTGTTAATGGGCATGAGGCTTGCAAGCTAATGTTTATCACCTTTGGGTGCGAAGCTTATAGGTCAACGTCTTTTTGTATCTATTGATACTAGTGCCTTCAGGTACAACATTTATCACCTTCAACTGCGAGGCCTTCAGGCTAATGATATTCACTATCTAGCCTTGAATAATTGTCTCTTTGGTATGGGTATGAGTTAAACACATAACAATATTAATTATGACTCCAACATAGGTTAAATATAAAATAACGATAATTGCGACTTAAATAATAAATTATGTGTGACATTGATGTTGATGCTATATTATCGAATTAAACCTATTAATATGATATAAGTGGTATAACATAGAGCTTAATATTCATAAAATTGATGTATTGGCATATATAGGGTCATGAATCTTAAACATGTGGAATGGTGCATATGCATGGTTATGGTTTAAACTGTATGTTACCATACTTGCTACAATGTGTATTTAATTATATGTATATTTTGGATGATATATAAACACATTATGATTATGGTTTATTTTAAGTATGATGAGAACAATTATGTTGTAAATATGGACATGTTGTAACTTTGTGCATTTAAAGGCAAGTATATGCATAAAAAATGCATAATTTTGAGATGTTCATATTGTGTGCATATGAATGAATTTTAAATGGTTCGCTTGACATATATTGCAATAATACATGCTCAAACTACCATTTTCAAGTTAAAGTGATTACAACACTAAGTGAAAGCTTAGTGCATTGCCTATTTGTGATGCATACGTAACAAAGCAGTAGATTAGAGTCAAAACTTCTACCCTATAGGAGAATACAAAGGCTGCCCTACTTGGGTACTTTAAGATTTCTTTTTGTAAAATGATGTTGATGTAAATATTATTAGTGTTGCTCTTATGATTCCAGAGGGATTGGGCCTAATCTGTAAACTATGGGTCGATTTTCTAACTAAAACTATATTATTGTAAAAGCTTTATTTTTCTCACATGGATTATGTGATAACTTGTGATATTGCATGTGAGAATGCTGTTTGAGTAGAGCCTAAGGCTCTGTGTTTTTCTGATGAGTTTGGAGGGTCAAAAGGACCCATTTAGAGTTGTGATGTGTTGTATGTCTTATTTGACGTGTTTTTAACAAGTTTACTATTTAGGAAAGTGTCCTAGTATAGCCGTTATGCTATCAAATTTTTAACACGATGACCTAATAATTACCTCATAAAGTGTGCTAAATGGGTTTTAGTGTTGTTACAACTCCATAATTAAAGAAATTATTTATTTAATAAAATTTTTAATTTACTTGGGTTTTTATGGGTAGCAAATCAGATATCGGTTGTCCTAGCACTCCCTAATTGTGTTTGGTGTATGGATTGGGTAGAGGGCATCACAAAATCCAACCCTATATAAGTATTTTTTGACACCATAGGGACCTTAGAAAAATGTTGTATCATAAAAAAACTCAATTCTCTAGTTTTGGGTTACTATTCATCCCCATACTCAACCTTAAAATTCTTCCATTATAACTTCAATCTTTTGCTTTATAGAGGTATTTGGGACTATAGAGGGCTAGATTTTAAGGTTGAATGAGTTTTGAAGGGTTAGATTTAGGGCACAAAGGAATAAAATTATGACTTATAAAGAAGAGGAAGCCGTTGGGTTTTTCTAAGAGGAGGAAGAAGATGATATGTCACTATTCAAACATTAACCAAATAAACTTAATAATTGACCCCTCTTGACTTGGTCAAATAAATGAAAGACCATGATCACCCTTCTAATAATCCAACAGTCCCTCTTTTGATCATCTTTTTTCCATTCTCTTTCTTTTATTTAAAAACCATTAATTAAACCCCTTTTATGTTTCATAAAATCTTGCCCATTAAAACCCAAAACTTCTAAAACTCTTGCTCAAAAATTGAGAAAAATTGAAATAAAATAATACTTTAATCTTTACCTAATTTTTAGAAAAATACTTCTTGATATTTAAAAATTCTAATTTTAATGCTAATGGCCTATTTGGAGTATTTAAGTATCAAGTTGTATAGATCCCAAATTTTTTTGAGCAAAGGTCGAATATTTTATAGTTAAATTAAAACTATTGATGTGACACTACCATAAAATTTTCACTGTCATTTTTAACCATTTAAATGACTTCATTTTGAATCCAAAATTTTTTTAAATTATAGAATGACTAATACTTCCATTCGGTCTATAATACCCAGAAATCCCAATTTTATGAATAGTACTTCTTGAGATGTGAATAGTGTTTCTTGAGAACTAAGTCACTTGAGACAACTAGAGGAAGTATTAATCATAAAATGTTAGTGGGTGAAATAAGAAATGAAAATAAAGTTATTGGAGAGATTATAAAAGCACTTAAAAATTTTACATTGGTACCTTGTTAATAGTGGCTCAATTTAAACCGAATGATAAAATATTCTAGATGTACTTAAAATGACTCAAAAATGACATGACATAAAGGTTAAAAATTCCAAATAGTCCAATGGTGCCAAAATTAGAATTTTCTAACAATGATAAGTATTTTATTTGAATTTATTGAAAATATAGTTGATTAATTAAGCAAATTCACATTAGTTTTTGGGCAAGAAATTTTTGGGGGTTTCTAAATTTGAAATTCTTTAATTTTTGGTACATAAGAAGGAATTTTTGGAGGCCTCAAGATTTACAATAATATTTTTAAAGCTTTAAACTTAAATAGGTTTAATCGTAGCTGTTGAATCATCATGTGGTAAAATTATGGTTGTCAAAGGAATTAATATAAAAGGCAGGTGTCTATATGTGTGTGTGTTGTAAGGAATCAAAAAGTCTTCTTCCTCCTCCCACCTCTAAAAGTTGATACCACACTTTTTTCTCTTTCCTCCCATTATTTCTTCATTTCTCCACTATTTTCTCAATTTATGCTCCACTTTTATCCATCAAAAGTGATCTTTATCACTACTAGAGGTCTATTCTAGTGTTAATTTTGTAAGAAGATAGTCAATGGGGCGAAAGAATAGAGGTTAAAGGATTTAGGGTTTCTAACCCCTAAATAAATGTAAAACCTAGATTGGAACCCTAGCATTTTTCTTTGTAACTAGGCATGTTAAGTTTAATGGTTCCAAGGTTATTTTAGAATTTGGTGTAGTATAGAATTTTCTATGAATTTTTCTAATAAAAATTTTATTATGTTTGAAAGAAAGTGAAAGATAGTGAAGCCAAGAAACAAAAGAAAAGGTTTGAGGTACCTCTTGAAGAGCCAAATGATTGCTTTGTAAGTGTGTTTGATAAGATATGTGTACACTTTTATGACTTGTGCTTTTTCAAGAATATGTTCAATATGCTCACTTTGCTAGATTAGAGATATGGATAGCCTTAAAATGGTAGAGGTGATATATTTGGGTTTATGGCATGTTGAATAAATGGAATTAATAAAAATTGGATTGAAATTAATCTTAATGGTGAAAATATAATGTTAGCCAAATGGTAGGTATAAAAAGGACATAATGGTAATTAATGTATTTAAGATTAAAATTGATGTAATTATGGTAATTAATCTTAATTAAAGTTGTATCATATGATTTAGAGAAGTACATTAATGACTATGTATAGAAATGGAAGTAATAGAGATAAAATATGTGTATGCTTGCATCATAAAGTGTGTGATACATAATATATGTTAACATATTTGGAATTGTAATTTGTGACACCCCTTACCAAGTTTAACCACCGGTCATAAGTATAGAGTGACACATAAATGATATCCAAACTAAACTTGTTGAAAACCTTTATTAATTAAAAACCTTTTTTTCAACGTTTTTTGAAACATACTTTTCATCCATATAATTATGAATTTTCAAAAACTAATTTACAAGGTATATCATTTAGGGTTCTCGTGCCAAAATTTTGGCAATATAATGGCTGTATTGAGCATTGCCCAAATAGCAACCTGCTTAAAAACACATTTTTTAAACATTCATGCACTTAAACAACCATATAAAAGTCCATATGACCCTATAAATCATTCAACATCCTTAAAATCAATATTCAGTATCAACATCAATACATGCATGCTCAAATAGGAGAAATTTTTGCCATTTTCTTACACAAACTTTAAAAGTTAAAAAATGCATTTTTAAGCACAAATTAGGCCGAATCCCTCAATTACATAAGAATGCCTCTTACATTAATTACATCACATGATTATACCAAAATAAACAAAATACCAAAAAGAAGTTTACTCGATAAATCTTTTGGATTGAGGCTTTGACTCTAATCTAGTGTATATTTAACCTATGTGTTACAAACCAAAACGATGTGCTAAGTGAATGCTTAGTGGTGCATTCGCTTTAACATATGCAAATATTCATATAAATTTTTCAACACATATCATTTAACTCATATATGATCATACATACTCATATTAAGCATTTTTTTAATCACAAAAATCATTCTTTTCTTATAAAGATCATACATAATTCATCTTTATGCAAAAATATGCATTTAAAACATTTGTTCCTAAAAATATAACAATAATTGTTCAGATAAAATCTTCATTCCATCTTAAGAACAATTTACCATTTAAACATAATTGCATTTTCATAACAATATAAATATTTAATAATTAAAGATGCAATTTACTGTACATTTTGGTTCACCAATTTATTCATTAAGTTTATTTAACCATTTGTTGCCTATACTTAAAAGATAACTATCCAGAACATGATAGTGGGACTAACGGAGGCCATAAACTAGACTCGAAGGTCATAAACTAGACTCAAAAGTCATAAACTAGACTTAGAAGGCATAAATTGGACTTAAAGGTCATAAGAGTGCCTTTAGGGAAAATATGGACTACCTAAAGGCTAAATAATGCTTAGAGACCAAATTAAGTATCCATGGGTACCCTAGCAGCTGCTAAACTCCTTAGTTGACCGGTTAACCTATCAACTCTAGGCTATCTAATCATATGGGGCATTTACCATTATAATTAAGTTTCACTTTATTAAGTAGTTTTTGCCACCCATAATGCCTTATTTTTAGCATTTTCATAATTTTACACTTAAATCATCAAAATCATGAGTGTACTAATTTACTCATGTTTCCATATAGGTTATAATATTGGTCTAGCTCATTTCTAGGCCTATTACATGCCTTTGCATAATTCAACCATAAGGAACTTTGTTACCATTTTATGTTTTTAGATGCCATAATATTCACATTTAACCTAATCATTATATATTATTGCAATCAAATATATAATATGAGCATAAATGCATAATTCACAATGTAACCAATATTAACATATTTCCATTCATTCAACACAATTATGGTCCCATTATAATCCATATATACACTTTATATAATTAACATCAAAATGCCTCCATCATTGTGCCCAAACCATGAAATTCACTCACAAGCATAATTTATATACCAATACATATCAACATTTATTTAGATAAGTGCATGGAACATGCTATAACCAAAATTTCATGCTTTAACTTAATATGACTGACTTAGAAGGCCATTTAACCATAACATGGTTTAAACTTCATTTTTCACTACATTAACTTAATCTCACACCATTATACCTATTTTATATCTTTATAACCATAATATCATAAGTTGATACCATAGTATTCATTCGGCCATGTCAAGGTTTACATTTAGGCGTAATATGGTAACATGTACATAGTTTCCATCATTATATCACATAAACTCCCATATAGCCCAAAATCTTTAAACATACCACATGCATAATTTTGGCCACCAATTGGTTTCACACATTAATAAACATTCACACAAATCACATAGCCATACTTAGCATAATTCACTTCCTATACAACATTATACTTTCATATACTCACATCTCATCAAATTAACCTATTTGGTTTTGAATTTACTAAGACACGTACACTTATCACAAGTCATATGTTTCGGCCATAACATGCATTTTCTATATTCATCTTATTCTCATTCATATCATTTAAATCAGTTTAACATACCAATCACAACTACTATATCAATTTCAAGTTATCGCACTATAAATACACATTAATTACCTTTAACATATGAACTTTCACCCTCAATTCAATTCATGCACATATGTTAACATGAATACACTTACTTATTATGCCAAAATACTCCGTTAGCCACCAATTACACCTTTCCCTTGCCTTTAAAACCACTTGCTCCACCTTTCTCCACATACACATATCACATATTATGTAGGAAAATTAGAAAAAAAAACTCTAAAATTCACACGTACCTCCTAAAATCAATCTAACCACAAACGATCACTCTTGGACATCCTAATAAAACTAGAAAAATGATAACACTCAAAAAAATTACTCAAATAAAAATTATTTACTATTCATAATATTGTTTACCTAGTTTTTAAGCTTTTCAAATGTGGGTTTTTACAAGGGTTAAGGATTATATTTCTATGAATTATTGGGGCATAATATTGTTCATTATGATGTCTAATTAAATAAAAATGAATTTTAAAGAGAGATTTTACAGTTTAATTTTGTGGACCATTTGGAATTTTTATCTAAACAATCACATACACCCTATATAAAGGACAAAATTTTAGTCAAAGTGTGAATAGTAACCAACCTACCCCCTCTTCTTCTTCCTCTTTTTGGCCGACACTTTTTTTCTCTTTTCTTCCTTTAATTTTCTTTTTTCCTCTTCAATCTAAGCCCTATTTCAATTTTGATGCCAATGAACTATTTTGAATATTTAAGTATTAGGTTGTATCAATCCCATAATTTTCTAAGCAAAAAATGAATTATTTTACGGTTCAGTTCTGCCTACAGTACTATTTATAAAATACAACCATAAAATCTTTTATTTCATTTTTAACTAACTCAACAAAATCAAATTAACTCTAAATTTTCCATAAAATTATTTTATGTCTAATACTTCTATTCTGTAAAATTAATGTGACTCAGGTTTTGAGAAACACTATTTATCTTAGGAAGTACTATTTATAAGTCGGGAATTTTTGGGGCATTACGTAATTTGTGTTGTATAATGGCAATGTAAATAATGGAATTTATGTCATTATATGTTAATGGTAGGTGACTATTTATATGTGATGAGTAAAGGAATTGTTAGTTGTCATGTGACATTAACAAACCACAAAATAGGAAGTAGAGAATTAACAAGTTTGTCTTCATTGGATGAAAACATTAATGGACATAAACATGAGGCAAGGTACATAAATTATGTAACTTGTATGTATCTAAAATAAAGATGTTAATGGCACATATGTGTTAGACAACCTATTGGATAGGTTAACCGGTCAACTAGGGAGGTAGCAGTTGCTAAGGCACTTCAGTGCGCTTTTTCATTTAGGTGTTTTTGCTATAAGGTCTATAAGTATAAGGCCATCGCATAATAATATGTTGATTATTAATGATATTTTGATTTTTGTGCTGGTGTAGTCACCAAGAGGTCCAACAGAACCACTACACATATTCTTAATTTGGGTGTAGCTATCAAGAGGTTTAACGAAACCACTACACCTTTATAGTGATATGTCATGCTAGTGTAGTAATCATGAGGTCTTGTAAGGCCACAACATATTCTCATGCTAGTGTAGTAGTTGTAAGGTCAAAAATTTAGCCATTATAAATTATGATCTTGATACCTCGTATCTAGATTAGTGTTTGCCAAAAATAGGCTAATTAAATTAGTTAATGAGCATGATGGAAAAAAATGAAAAGTAAACATAGACATAAATTATGAATATGAATAATAAATGATGAAAATAAAGTGATACAAAATTGTAAAATGGTTAATTGTATAAAAATTGGATTATGTGTGATTGCTTCATGAAATAATTTCATTGTATTATGTGTTTGGTGTGAATGTAAGCATATTTGATTGAATGCACCACTAAGCTTTATGCTTAGCATATTATGTTTTTGATGTATATGTTATAGATAGTTGATGCTAGTCCAGCCTCAAAGTAGTAGTGCAGTGGATCCAACTATCTTCATTTTGGTATACTTTTGTATTTCATATTGTGATGTATATAAAGGTAGATAGCACTTATACATAATTGGTAATCTAAGTTAGTTTTGACACATTAATTTTGTCACATATACTTAATTTATGTAAGTTAAGTGTAACTACATAACTTAATATGATATAGCAATATTACTGTGGCATATATGTGTGTCAATTTGAATATGTCTATGATTGTTATGATTGATATGATAGATTAACTATGATAATGTTCATTGAGACAAGTGGTGAGGATCAAAAGGATCCAAAATAGTGGATTGAGATTGAAACTTTATAGAAATGTTATTTATGCAAGTTTTATTTTAGGATATGTCACTATTTAGCTATTATGCTACCAAAATTTTGCCTTAGTGAGGTAGTTTCATTTATGTGCACGTGTATTTAAGGCATGATTTGTTTACATGTGGACTTAAGATATTTCATGATCATTACACAAGTAAAAAGGGTTTTAAGAAGATAATGGCAGAACTAAGTAAAGTTTGTTAATGTGTCTTCCATTATTCGAGCTAGTAATAGTTTGGGTAAGAGGTGTCATAATATGCCTTCTCTCATTCGAATCCAGCTAGTAGGTTAAGTGAGAGGTTTCTTAGTTAGTGGTATCAAAGAATGGTTAAGACATTCCTAAAGGTGTTTTAGTAGGTAGTGTCATAGCATGGTTGAGACATTCCTAGGTGCATCAGGTTTTATATGAGTGCCATAGGGTTTTACCTACATACATCATATGACACTACACTATTTAAGCCCGATGTTTGTTCTTCGATATAAATTAAAGATGAGTGAACCAATACTTCTAATTGGTGAGGCAATGGAGAGTTATGCTCTTAGAATAATCTAAGAGTCGGTGGGTTCAAAAGCTCTATTGCCCAATGATGCAACTCAACTAGCACCTGCCTGGACGACACTAGTATAATAAGCACTATTGTAGTAGATGGTTTAAATACTCAGACAAGCCATTGTAGTAGCTGCCCCACCTCTACCACCTATGCTACTACCATAACAATCTTAAGCTCTCTAGATAACATACCTAGAATAGGTAAAGAAAATGAGAGCTTTAGATTTCTTAGGGATAGACTAAGATGATTCAACTGCAACATAATATTAGCTTGAGAGAACTAATCAGATCTTAGAGCAACTAATACACCATGAAAGAAAATTTCATCTTTACCACCTTGCTATTATAGGAGGAGGCATTCCATTAGTGGAAGATAGTTTTAGAACATAGAGCTCTAGGAGAAGAAAAGGCAAGAATTCCTAGACATGAAGCAAAAGGGATGATCTATATTATAATACAAAAAGGAGTTTACTAGGCTGAGATGTATGCAAAGGAGATTGTACCCACTAAAGAGGAGAGATGTAAGAGGCTCGAGAAGGGCTTTGATGTTATGATCAAGCTGTAGGCAATTGTGAGTTAGATTATAGAGTCAGCTCTTTTAGTCACTGCAATGTACACAGTTAAGGATATATTAAAGGAAATGAGGGAGAAACTTTAGAAGAAGTAATCATTTACTATAAGCGAGGCCATTTATATCTTAAAAGAAGGCAAGAAGTAAAAGGGAAAATCTGCTATCTAACCACCACAAAAATTAGCCTCGACTCAAAATTTTGGACAAGTAGGACAATTCAATCCTTGATAGCAGAGGTCAACTATGAGCGCACTAGTTTCCACAACTAGGAGTGCACTGCCTATTGATAGGACATGTGAGAGGAGACATGGAGGAATTTACTAAAGATCTATTCCAAGTGGATGTTATAGACGTGAATTCAAAGGTCATTATAAGAAAAATTGACTACTAAAAGTAGATAACTCCAAACAATTTTAAGCTTCATCACTAGCGCTAGCTAGGAGTCAGAAGGAGAAAAAGGGAGATAAAACTGAAAAGAGTTAGAAGCCTAGATCAAAGGCAAGTCAGAGGATATAGGCTGGAGCTCTAGAATACCAATATGCTATTAGTGCTCGAGAGGTGATAGACTCCCCATATGTCATACCTATTACCTTCTATTTTCTTAATTTACCTATTTTTGGCATTAGTTGATTTGGGATCCACACATTCCTATGTTTGCACCACACTAGCACATGATAGAGGGTTATAATTAAAGCCTCTAGATATAGAAATCATGGTTATCAATCTCATAGGATAGCATGTGGTAGTCAGTAAGATATATAAGACTTGTCCATTACCTTTTTAAGGACATAATTTCATAAAAAACCTTATCGAGTTATCCTTCAATGAGTTTGACATCATAATAGGTATGGATTTTGTTGTCTAGAGACCATGCCATGGTGGAATATAAAAAAAAGAGACTTAGTCTCTAGATAGTTGATGGAAATGAAATTACAGTAGTTAGTGAGAGAATAGATTTCTTATCTAATGTTATTTTTTGTAATGACAGCAAGGCAAATGATATTAATGGTCAATCATATTTGGCACATGTAGCTATTACCAAAAAGGTGGGACCCATTGTTAGTCAAATACCAGTGGATAAGTTAAGAAGTCAACTAGGGGATGTAGTAGCTGCTAGGACACTTTGGTTTCATTATATGCATATG
>CANXYI012215539.1:0-13671 GCA_948208565.1 Hura crepitans | reverse complement strand
AAACATTATTAGGCTTTTGGCAACCTATGCATGAAAACATCTATCATTCATCTCTATGTTTTTTGTGTATGAAAACATGTATCATTTATCTCTACATATCTTTTGCATGAAAACATGATCATTCATCTCTATGTTTTCCATGTATTAATCCTTTGCATGAAAGCATAATACAATTATCTCATTATTTTCTTTATGCATGAAAGCATGCACCAACCTTTATTCCTCATCAATACCTTTATGCTTAAAAGACATGCATCATTCTTAATTCTTTAATAAATTTCTTATGCATGAAAACATGCATTAACTCATCATTCTCTGAATCACCAATAAGTTTTTAAGTTCTTTATGGATGAAAGTATGCATCATTCATTATCAAATGAAAAAAATGTACTGATTCTTTAACCCATGCATTAATCCTTTTTTCCTTACAACCAAACATGTATAATCCTTACATTTTCTTTTAAGTCACCAATACTGTTTCTAAGTTTTCCATGCACGAAAAAATGCATTATCCATTTTTCCTACATGAAAACATGTATCTTTCATGCACATTAACCATATATGTAGCAAACTACCAACTTTTCTAAGCTACCAAGAGGTATAAATGCCAAGCCACTAAGGGGTGCAAATATCACAAGCCACTAAGAGGTGAAAATGACAAGTCACCAAGTGGTGTAAACATCACAAGCCACTAAGAGGTGCAATGACAAGCTGCCAAGAGGTGTAAATGCAAAACCACCAAAAGGTGCAAATGCTAAGTTGCCAAGGGGTGTAAACATCACAAGCTGCCTAGAGGTGCAAATGAAAAGCCATAAAATGATACAAATGCCAAGCCGTTAAGGGGTGTAAACATCAAAAGCTGCTGAATGGTGCAAATGCTAAGACACAAAAATGGGTAACAAGTTTAATCATAAAAGTGTGAGATTACAAACTATATTATGTAGACATGAAACAATGAACTAGATCATGAAGAGGCAAAATATCAAAACTTTAGGTATGCTTATAAGTCTCAAGTACTTTGATGTGCATTATTACTTAAGCATTTCATAGCACACACTAAAGTGGGGGCAACTGAAGATGCCTAGATTTTGGGTCAAGAACTTTCCTATGGATTCAGACTTTGACCTGACACAAAAGCTCTTGATGTGACCTAAATTGCAAAAAATAAGCCCAAGCCCTTTGTTATTAATTGCAATGAAGGTTCGAGGGTAAAGCCCCTATGGTATTGACTCATTCACTTTTTGGTCCTATTATGATAACTAGAGATAAACTTAGGCAACAAGGCAAGCAACCTAAAACCTTAGTCTATACGAACCACTTTAGTATAAGTCTATCTAGACTTAGTGCTTTTAAGTTTGCACTAACCAACCAAGACCCAACATAGAATTGTAAGCCTATAGCCTGTGGTCTATGTAAACAACCCAAAGCCCACGTCTATATAAACAATAATAAACTCAACCCAAAACTAAGCCTAAGGCCCGTGACTACTGGGGTAAACCCAAAGCCTAGGTCCACATGGACCTAATAACCAAGGTCTACATAGACCTATCATCAAAAAGCTTCTAGAAGCATAATCTTCCTATTTAGACTATGATTCCTAATATTACTAGGATTCCTCCTCTTTCTAAATGGGAATACTCCCTAGAAACACTATAAATGCCCCTTTCATCAACCTATTTCACCAACTAATAATCATGAAGAATAATCCAAAAATTTTGAGAGTTTAAGGTGAAGACTCCAAAGTAGGAATCACTCTACTAGTCCTAAATCCTCCCTAAAATAATTATTCTTCCGAAACCTAACATTTGTCTTGTTGCATGGTGCTAACTTCAAGGTAAGATATAAAGCCTATTTCATTTTTCATTTTCATTCATCCTTTTTCATATCTTTTCTTTATCTAAGGATCTCTCGGGATTAATCAATATGTGAGGTGATTTTATGCAATTGTTACATCAATTATAGGAGTAGGTTAATGTTTTAAATTACTTTCATCATATATTAATCGTTCATTAGAAAATTGTAATTGCACAAAGTTTTTAGAATTGACCTTTAAGTCTACACGAACCTAGTTTAATGGATATTAAGTTTGCATAGACCTATTATTTTAATATGTATATAATATGAGGTCCGTATGAACTAATGTTCGATAATAGTTCTATGTTCATCTTTTATATTTTATTTTAACATTTAATGTCCAATAACATATGTTTCATCTATGTTAATCACTATAGCATGTTAATAATCTATATTGATGTTTAATATGTCTTTAAAATTAATCCTAATCAATCTACTGGTCATTATACATGAAACTTAAATTTTGGAATTAATGTAAAGGTTGCACGAACTCCCTTTCATAAGGAGTGTAGATTGCACATATGTCTATTTTGAATAGATATGTTTTTATATTATTCATATGAATATTTTTTATGCTTATCTCTCTTTTCATCATTAATTGTTCTAATCATCACTCTATTTATAGTGATTATTCATACACATTTTATATGTATTTATATCCATATGTGTATCTTTAACATGCATTATGATAACCATATTCTATACTATTATTAGGTCCTCATAGACCTTTGTTTGTATTACTAATCACTTTACTTGAGTTGTATAAGTTTAGTCATTCATACTAGAGATAAGATCTATATAGACATATTAGTTACGACATTTTATAGTCTACACGGACATAAACCAAGGGCCATAAAGAGTCCGCACGAACTTGCTGATGCAGAAACAAACCAAATAGCTCATTCTTTATTTATTTATTTGGTTTTGTGCCTTTTTTTTGTTGACTATTTTAGATTGTAATAGGTAGTTTAATAACTCATTTTACACATGAAAAAGCCTAACCTTACATTAATGATTTTTTACATAATTAATTGGTGTTTTCTTCATAAAATAGTTTTAATTTTTCCTTAATAAAAGTCATATGAAAAATTTATTTTAATAATGGAATAGGCAATTAGCACCAATTCCTTTAGAATTATAGGTAGTTGTCAACTTAAACAATAACTAATGAATAACTCGATTTATGGATGTATAATATATACTTAAGCTTTATTCTGTACTTTGAATATTGCCATTTATTTCCTTTATGTAATGCTTTAATTAAGATGCTTGCTTTCATGATATAGGATTGATAAATGTTAGAATATAAAGGAAAGTATATTATTGGGGCATAAATAAGATATGATTTTGAACCTTTTCTAAGCAAAAGATCAATGGTCTTGGTATAGAGCCAGGTGGTGACTCCAAACACTAACTACCTTATCCTCAATAAAATATTGAAAATCTATAGTAAGTTTGAAGACTGAGCATAACATAAGCCTATCAGCCGAATATAAAATGGATGGCTAGTATGACCTCTATGAACCTGAAGGCTTATCTACCAATGTAAGTCTAAAGATTAAGCATAACATAGACTATAAGATAACATAAAATGGATGGCTAATATGACCTCTATGAACTTAAAGGCTTATCTACCAATGTAAGTTCAAAGATTGAGCATAAAATAGACTCATAGGTTAACATATAGCATAGGCCAGTCGATTGAACATATAGCATTAGCTCTTCGACCAAACATGAAAGTATCAAAGTACCCTAGTAACTACTAAAACCTCTAATTGACCAATCAACATATCCACTTAGGTTATTTTACTTAAATGGGCTATTAATCAATTCCTTTTAGTTTCACCATTTTACTTTAGCTTAACTATCTTATAAATCATATTATCCATTTTTGTGTCATTAGTGCTTCTTTATTTCATTGTGCTATTATAAAATATGATAATGGCATCACAATCCTAAAATAATGTATATAATGATGTCATTTAGCATACATGCACATTACTTGTCCATATTACAAGTTGTGCCAACATAATGCCTTAAACTTATAAACATTTTCCATTTCTTATATCATATCCATTAACATGATCATAAGTCATTTTATCATGACTAAAAACATAGCATCATGGCCACCATTCATTTTAGCCACCATAACCTATATGACATATTGAAATTCTATAAATAAAACCAAATTGTAACTTAAGTGTTTGTGTCTTTTCTTTTTTGGGGCCGATCCAATCAGAACAACTAAAGACTCAACTTAAATCTCACTCCTTGAGTCCTAAAAGATGAGAAGAAAATTATAAGAATCCTAAGTCATTCCTATTTGATTAGCTTAGAAAAAGTGAGTTGGGCACCATAAGGTAGGAGTCGCCACCCAACTAGAGTTAGAAAGTACCTTGTAGGGCCAAAACTAGAGTGGTTTAGAACCCTACTCTTATTTATACCTCAAGTTAATATGGAATTTTATTTTTAAATTTATAATTTCATCTTTTTTCTCAAGCGGGTTTTAACATTAAATTAAGTCACATAGTCACGTAAAAGCAATAACAAAAGCATATTTACATAAATAAAGCACTTTAAAAATATCATACATGAAATTGGGTAATTGATTGTTTATTTTGAGAACTTTGGTTCTCACTTGCCAATTTATGAAAATAGATTTTATTACTATGACTTTTATTAAGGAAAAAATCAAAACCTATTTTATTAAAAAAAATAACAATTAATTAGGTAAAAATGAGTTTGATTACTTTTTATAACATGAAAAAAATAATTTTCTACCTATTACAACATTCACCGAATATATAGGAAAATAATCAAAATAAAAATAGATTACATGGCAATTACCTAAAATACATTCTAACTGAATAAAAATAAAATTATATTTGAAGTATCCTAAAATACAATCTAAATAAATAAACAAACAATAATAAAGAGAATAATCAAAAGAAAGTAAAGAGCCAAAATAAAAAAATAATAGGAAAGAAAAAGAACTAAAAATAAAGGAATAGTAAAGGGTTACTTCACCAATGTTTAATGAAATGGTAGAAAGAAAGGTTAATCAAGTCCTAATAAATCCAACAACTCGCATCACAATAAAATTACAATGTTAGTATGAGAAATAAAATAAAAAGATAGATAGAATAATAAAATGAAATAAATAATAAAATAAATACAACAACAATAATATACAAATAATAAGTTATCACATTTAACTAATAGATGGATAAAAGAAAAAGAAAGAAAAATAAAAGAAAAATGAGAAAGGCTGGTCGACCCACCATGTATAATTGCCTTCAGAAAAAGATCTCGAAAAGATTGAAAAATTGTGTAGAAAAACTTAAAGAAATTTGAAAATGGTGTTTGGAAAGAGTTGTTAAAGCTTTATTGGTGCACATATCTCTAGAAAAAGTTAACCTTTTAGAATGGTATGGAGTTGAGTTTTTATACACAAACTTTGAGGTAGAAATGATCATTTTGGAGGTAAAAATGGCTATTTTTCCAAAATGGCCATTTTTAAGGGTAAAAAAACCATTTTTAAGGTTAAAATGATCAATTTTCCCCTTGTAAACTTTGGTGAGAACAACTGTTTCACCTGTTGAAACAGTCATTTTGGTGAAAAACTGTGATTTTTCTTAAAAATTTTACTCCTATCAGCCTGAGCCCTTAACCCACTACAAATGCTTGTTTTTCTCACATTTTGAGTTATATCATAAGATTTTTCAAGTAGAGCAAAGAATTAAAATAAAAATTTTAAAAGAGAACTTTGAGATATTCGAACTAGACATTAACATCCCTATTTGTTAGGAATTTTGGTCTTTTCTTTATCATTAGGCAATTCGAACATGGAAGCCCCAAAATCCCAATGTCTACAATGTTGCCCCCAACTTTGGAGAGATGACTATAGAGTGTGTGAGGTAACCCAAAGTTTGAAAAGAAGGAGATGCATACCTTATAGGGTGACCTTTTTATAGGTTTTATCAAGTTGTTTATTAAGGTAAAGACATTGCATCTGAAGTTGATGAGATCCGGGCAGTGTTAGAGACATTGTACCCAAAGTTGATTTTCTCTTTCAGACAATGCTCGAGACATTGCATCTAAAGTTAACTTAGTTTAGACAGTGCTAGAGACATTACATCTGAAGCTGATGGGATTTGAGCAATGCTAGAGACATTACACCCGAAGTTGATTTTCTCCTTCAGATAGTGCTAGAGATATTGCATATGAACTTGACTTAGTTTAGGCAGTGCTAGAGACATTGCACTCAAAGTTGATAGGATTCAGGCAGTGCTAGAGATGTTCCACTTGAAGTTGATTTTTTCATTTTCGGATAGTGCTGGAGACATTGCATCTGAAGTTGACTTGATTTAGGCAATGTTAGAGAAATTGCACCCATTACTGATGGGATTCGAGCAATGCTGGAGACATTGCACCGGAAGTTGATTTTTTCTTTTAGACAATACTAGAGACATTGCATCCGAAGTTGATGAAATTTGGGTAGTGCTAGAGGCATTGCACCAGAAGTTGATTTTTTCCTTTGAATAGTGCTAGAGACATTGCATTTAAAGTTAACTTAGTTCAGGTAATGCTGGAGACATTGCACCTAAAGTTGATATGATTTGTTTGAATGAATTTCTCATTTTCATTGACCATATGTCATGATCCTTGTCCTTTACAACTAATGAAATGGTGGTGGACTATTGTTGGCTCATCATTTATGATGTTGCATAGAAAATTCAGCTTACCCCCTATAAAGAAAAAAGAGGTGAAATGTGTTAGTCATTAAAGGTCATTTGTAGCATAGATGCATATTTTGTGTGTGTCTTTGATTCATGTCACAGCTATATTAATAATTTTTTTTATGATTAAATTTTTTTTGAATTATTATTCTAGTTTAATTATTCATTTTGTTGATTTATTGATGTTCTGACAAAAAGATAAAGGCAATGAACAAAATATGATAATTTTATAAATAGAAATTTTGAGTATAAAATTTTATGTCTTAAACTAATATGGACAAAAAGATAAAGATAAGGTCTAGGAAATCGGAAGGTGTCTCTGGGTTTGAAGCACCTGGAGCTTTGCCTCAACTGTATCTAGCCTTCTAGATAGCTCATGATGGGTCTCTTTGATCCATATGTTAATGAGGTGGAACTACTTCATTATTTAGGTTTCTATGCCTTATAGGAGAGTCTCAAATGATGATGGTGGAGGTGCTAAAGAAGATGGGCCCATTTCATCTATCCTTTATCTTTGGGCTGGTGGCTGAGGAGGTGAGTCTACACCTATTAGCTAGGTAAAGTCGACAACAAAGTAATCATCTTTTCCTTACTGCTCTCCTACTTGCTCATCCAGCTCAACATCTATCAGCAACCTATATCCTACTGGAGCCTATGAGTTAGCCTTCATGATCCCTATAGCTATACAAGTATTGTCATTAACCTAGAGTAGCTCCTAGAGTGTTAAACTGAGATACTACTCTAGAATACCCAGTCCTAGTAGTATGGCTATGATGACTCCACCAATAATGATCCCTTTGCTAAGGGATCTACTAGCTCAGTGTAAGTGCTCGAGAATGGTCTAGGTCGAGTTGAATCGAATACTATGCTCTATGGTTCAAAGCCTATAGAGCTCAATGTAGTTCACTTGACTGGCACAACCCATGCATCCAAGGTAAATAATGATAGAGACTCTATATGGATAGGATCCTTGATGGATGACACCTTAGTTTAGCTGGCATTATAGACTATGCTAACCTAATGGAGGAACTCCCAATGCTTATTTAGAATCTTTAAGATCTTTGTAGCCCCATCAATCGATAGATAGAGTAGCTTGATGAACTATAGGAATGATATTTGGTATCTAGTCTAGAGAGCGGTGAACTGTCTGGTAAATGTGTCACCTAGATGTGCTCATTTGAAGTGAAATATGCATAGGAACTCCAGGGTGATGGCAAGGTATGTTGTGCACCTTCAAAAATAAAAGTCACACCATCCTGCTTGTGCCAATAACTGGTTTACCCTCTCGAGCATGCCTAAATACCTAAGGGTCTGCGTGTATAGGTAGCAACTTATGATCAATGTAATGGTCGAGAGGCATTGAAACTGCTAAGCTTCCTCATTAGTAATCCATCTAGGTATAACCATATACTTAGGCATGGGTTAGTGATATAGGCAGCTTTGTTGGCATCATAGAGGCATGGTTGTGTGTATATATAATGTTTTAATGCAAAGGTAAAATGGTAAAAGTGTAGGAAAATGACAAAAATGGAAAAATGTGGCCTTAATTAGAAGATAGTAAAAAATGGCCATTTTTGCTAAGGCAAAATAGCCATTTTTACTTTTGGAAAATGGTCGTTTTGACCCTAAAAAATGGCCATTTTGCTTGAAGCAAATGACCATTTTTGGTGAAACCAAAAAAGTTAGTTTTTAATTAAGAAAATGGTTGTTTTCTACCTAAAATGCATGCTTTTCACTTCTTTAGCTATAAATGCATTAATGTATGCATAGATCTTTGTGCCACTTGAGTATTTTCATGTCTTTTGCAGTGATGGGTGATAAATTTCTTTAAAGACTTCATAAGATTCTCAATCTCCCTTCCATATAGGTAACTTCTATTTTGGCTCCCAATAGTGGTTTGAAATTGCTTCAAAGAGTTTGCCTTAATCCATCTTTTCTCAAAGCTGCTACCCAATTTTGGAACTTATAACTCCATGCCTTTCAATTTTCTTGTAACGAATTATACCCCCTATCTGAAGAGTTTGCTGTAATCCTAGGGGTGTCCTATTCAACTGATACTGCCTTGCTATTCATCTTGCATTCTTCATTACTCGTATGAAGTGGTTGATGTGTTGGGTATACTTCCATCATTGGCTACTAGATGGGTCCTAAAGAGAGAACCAATCTCTTTGAATGCATTATTATCCTATGTTGATGGCTATACTAACATTCCATCCCTTCGTGTGGGTATATACTTAATCATCTTTTTCTTTAAGTATATAATAATTTCATCTAAAGGTCATTTTAGAGATTATTAGCTATTCAGTGTGGTTAAAGGTTTGATGAAGGGCTTGAATCCTTTTCCCTTAATTCTTGTTAGGACAATCCTTAACTTTGATGCTGTATAGTTAAAAGAAGCTAAGTTCTTCCATGGAAGCCTACTTTTACTTAAGGTTTTTCTTTTAGAATCGATTGCCCCCGAAGGGGTTTTCCCCCTATCCTTTAGTTTGTCCTTATAGCTATTGCATATTGCTTTAAAAGAGTCCTCGAGTCAGAAGTGCTATCAAACTTGGTTAAATTAGGCATTTTGAATTTTTGGGGCATGGGATGATAAGGCTTTAAGCTTATTTCTTCTAGGTTGATATCTTTGCCCTCGATCACCAGATGACTTCTGACCTCTAGTTTTTTCATTTAGCTCTTTGATAGGGTCCTCTTTATCATACTAGGATGGTGGAACCCTATTATAACTGGGCTTAACAAGTGGTATCTCTTTATTAGCATCAAAAGGTTGGCTTTTATCCTACTAGGTATACATACTTAGCAGTGCATTAGTTATGGCAACTATCATTCTTTTCTTTATCCCTTAAAAAATCTCAATTAGTATGGCTTTTGTTACTACTTTATCTCCAGACATGATTGCTTCTTTTTGGTAGGTTAAAGATAGATCAATAGTGGCTACAAAATAAAGGGTTAGTGATAATGCATGAATTATCTAAGCTGATGCTTGATATGCAATGTGTGCCTTATATGGGAATAAACATGATGCATGTATATGTGTAGATGCATGAGTGACATCACAAGATACATGAAATTTTACATGATGGTGACATTTAATGCATCTTTAGTGTGTTATGTGCTAGTGTGAAGTGTACTAGTGCATGCATACCAGATAGATGCACAGAATAAAAAAAGCTTATGTAGGGATAAGTATGCTACAATGTATATTTACAAAGTGTGAGTTTTTCATGAAAGTAAGAAGTTTATGTGATAAAGCAGATACAATGTTAAGTATGAGTATAAATAGAAAAATGATACATGTTAGGTGTATGAGGACAAACACAAGTAATAAGCCTTCTAACTTTATCACACATGTGGTTTTAGCAATTCTTCCTAGGTAGGCTTACCTAAGCATTATCAGGGGATGCATAGATTTGATTATAGGTCAAATTAAGTAGAATGACCTCTTATATTCAAAGTACATACAAGAATAATTACCTATAACATTTAAGTCTTTTTTGAGGAGAAATTAGGTTAGGCCTATTTTGAATAAAAGGCACAATGGGCTTGGCCCCACTTCAAATAAGGTTAAATGTAATAGGTCTATATAGCAATCATAATGCGATTGCAAACACTTAGGGTTATGTAACCTAGGGGAAGTTGTTAAGCTTAACTATATGGGCTCATGGTTTGCTCTGTAAAGGCTTAATGGATCTAATAAGTGGGGATCCCTCCTAACAGGTCTTTCTAATTAAGGATAATAGCGACTGGTTAGTTCACCATCTCATATACCCAAAGGCATAAGGGTTATGAGTGATGGTTATGCTAGCAATTCCTTATTCTTGAATATAAAAATAGGTTCATGGTTCGAAACACCATCCAAAGTAAAAAAAAAGGACACAATTTATATAGGATGAAATGCATGAGACTGATAAAAATTAGAATATTAGAGGGCATATTATTTAGGCACTTTCGGATTTAATTCTTAGTCCCCAATGGAGTTGCCATTATAGATTTTTGTTGTTTTATAAGGGACGAGGTGGTTAGTATTTAGAGTCACCACTTGGCTCTATACTAGGACCATTAATCTTTTACCTAGAAAGGGTTCGAAATTAAGTCTTATTTATGCCCTAAAAATATACCTTCGTTTATAGTCTAATATTTATCAATCCCGTATCATATAAGCAAGCACTTAATTAAAAAATTCATGTCACCTTTTCACATAAAGGAAATAAATGGCAATATTTAAAGTACACAATAAAGCTTAAATATATATTGTACATCCATAAATTTGGTTATTTGTTAGTTGTTGTTTGACCTGACAACTACTTGTAATTCCTTAGGAATTAGTGGTAATTACTCAACTCCTATCATTAGGAGATTGGCCTTTATGAAAATACAATTTTCATGTGACTTTTATTAATGAAAAATAAAAATTATTCTATTAAGAAAATGCCAATTAATTATGTAGAAAATCATTGATATAAGGTTAGGCTTTTTGGTATGTAAAATGAGTTATTAAACTACCTATTGCAACTTAAAATAGTCAAAAGAAATAAAAGGCAAAAAACCAAATAAATAAATAAAGAATAAGTTATTTGGTCCATTTCTGCATCGGCACATTTGTGCAGACTCTTTATAGCCCTTGGTCTATGTCTATGCAGACTACAAAACATTATGACTAATATGTCCGTATGGGTCTCATCTCTAGTATGAAGGACCAAATTTACACAACTCAAGTAAAAGTGATTAGTAATACAAATAGAGGTTTATAGGGGCCTAATAAGCATAGAAAATATGGTTAATATAATGCAGGTTAAAGATACACATATAGATATAAATTTGTATAAATTGTGCATGAACAATCACTATAAACAGAGTGTTGTTTAGAACAATTAAAGATGAAAGGAGAGATAAACAACAAAAACATCTATACGAATAATATAAAAACATATTTATTCAAAACAGACATCCACATAGACTACACTCCTTATGAAATGGAGTCCGTGCGGTCTTTACATTAATTCTAAAATGTAAGATTCATGTATAATAATAAATAGAATGATTTAGATTAATTACAAAGACATATTAAACATCAAAACATATTATTTACATGCTATAGTGGTTAAAATAGATGAAACATATATTATTGGACATTAAATGTTAAAATATAATATAGAAGATAAATATAGAACTATTATCAAACATTGGTCACGAACCTCATATTATATACATATTCAAATAATAGGTCTATGCAGACTTAATATATATTAAACTAAGTTTGTGCAAACTTAAATGCCAATTTTAGAAAGCATGAGTGATTACAATTTTCTAATGAACAATTAACATATGATGAAAATGATTTAAAATGTTAACCTACTCCTATATTGAAAGTAGGGATTACATAAAATGACCTCACATGTTAATTAATCCTAAAAGATCCTTGGTAAAAGAAAAGATAAAAAAAAGAATGAATGAAAGAGGCCTTAGATCTTACCTTGAAGTTAACACCAAGCAACAACACAAATGTTGGATTTTGGAAGAATAATTATTTTATTAAGGGTTTAGGACTAGTGGAGTGAATCCTACCTTAGAATCTTCACTTTAGAATCTCAAAATTTTTAGGTTATTCTTCATGATTATTGGTTGATGAAATAGGTTGATGGAAGGGGTATTTATAGTGTTTGTAGGGAGTATTCCCATCCACAAAGAGGAAGAATCCTAGAAGGATTAGAAATTAAAGTCTAAATAGGAAGATTACACTTCTAAAAGATTTTTCATTCGTAGGTCCATATGGACTTTAGTGGCTAGGTCCATGTAAACCTAGGCTTTGGTTTTACCTTCATAGTTCATAGGCCTTAAGCTATGCTATTATCCAAGTCTATCTTAGTCCATATAGAAATAAACTTTAGTTTATCCCAGCGGACCATGGGCCATGGGCTCCATTATTTTAGGTAAGGTCTATGGTGTAGACCTTGTAGAACTAAGTCTGGTGGACTCATGCTAAGATGGTCCACATAGAACTAGGTTATAGGTTGCTTGCCTTATTGCTTAAGCTTATCCTTAGTTATCATTATAGGCCAAGCCCTCTGCTATCCACATAGATTCCCATTTTTTCTACAATTTGCATAGCAATGTAAGCTTATTAGGTTGGATCAAAGTCTTAGTCCATAGGAAAGTTCTAGATCTAAAGTTTATGCATCTACATGTAGTTATGTTAATCAATGTACTCATATCACATAAATAGTAATATAATTGGATTAATATATATGGTGAAGAATATTAATTTCCTCTAAGGTTATGTGTTGAACAATTTAAAGATAAAATTCACTCAATTTATGTTAAGATGGTGAAACTAAAAGTGAATTTGGTTTATGGCCATACAAGTAAACAACCTAATTGGATAGGTTAGCTAGTCAATTAAGAGTGATAACAGCTGTTATGTTACTTTGATTCCTTCGTATAGTTTGGGTTGTGATATATGAGCTGATGTGTTCTTATGTAGCCTTTGAGTTGTGATACATTAACCTTTGGGTCACATGTAGCCTTTAAGTTTGATACATTGACCTTCAAGTCTTACGTAGCCTTTGGGTTATCATGTGTATTGGCCTTTAGGTTTATTATTCTTGTCTTCGAACCTATGTTGGAAGATGGACCTACATATTTATGAGGGGTCATATAGGCCTACCCTATGTTTCACCTCCTAATCTTTTATGACCTTTAGGTTTAAGTGTCTAATCTTCGAATATGATTTCTATCCTTCTAGTCCAATGTGTGTAGGGCCTATGTGATCTTAAGGGCTTTGGTGGTTTACCGATACTTAATTTTTTATAATGTATGTGTTTCCTTAAGTATGAGCTTAATAAATGGATTACGAAGAAGGCTATACATGGTTTTAATAATGAAAGAATTATATACTAATACATGATCTTATGATGCATTATGTCTATGGTTTATCTCATGTTATAGCGCATATGTATGCATGTTATGTATAAAGTTGCATAGCACGTAATAAATTGAATGTTTATATTTTTAGCTTTTGATTGATGATAACTTATGAATGAATGCTGCAATGCCTACATATGCTTATAATGAGTTATGT
>CANXYI012215513.1:0-11294 GCA_948208565.1 Hura crepitans | reverse complement strand
ATAGCTACTTTTAAGATGCTGACCAACTATTGATAGGATTCTATATGGCAAGAGTAACCTTGATGATTTGGTGAATCTTATGATTTTTAAAATTTTGAAAAGTGGGATACCTCTTTAAAGCTGGTCTTGGTAAGAACTTACAAGCTCCATCATCTGTGTTTGAGATCAAAGGTCAATATTACTAGTAAAGAAGGAGCTAGGCTATGACAAAAAGGGGGAGTTAAGTTTTATAAATAAAT
Organism: Hura crepitans; assembly: GCA_948208565.1. NCBI lineage: Eukaryota > Viridiplantae > Streptophyta > Magnoliopsida > Malpighiales > Euphorbiaceae > Hura > Hura crepitans. The sequence goes on along the minus strand of CANXYI012215513.1, from coordinate 11,055 downwards.
ATGATGTGCGTACTCCTCTTGATTACTACTTTGTTAAAGGAAATCCCAAAGGGACTTACTATGGTGAACTAGAAGTATTTAAAGTGAAAGACTTAATAAAGATAAGATTCCACATTTTTAATGATGTTTTTAATTGGAAAACCATAGCTATCATTAAGACTAAAGAAGATGAAGTGGATGAATTGGTGGCCTATTTAAACAACATAGGCTTTGAAGAATTTATTGCAGAGCTTTATTTTGAAAGTCTAATTGGTGAAGACATCAAGATTATATAGAAGCAAGAAATGGATTTGTCAAGATGAAAGCTAAAGAGAAACCTAAACATAAAGCCAAAGAAGAAGATGACATTGATGCTAATGTTTCTGATGATATTTTTGCTTGTAATAATGATGATGAACTCTTTTTAACTGATTTATGGAGGTTGATAACCTCTATAATGCTCAAAAACCCTAGTTTTATGGATAATACTTCTCGTGGGATGAATAGTATTTCTTATGTAACTACATCACACTAAGAAGGTCGAAGGAGAGTACAAGTCATAAAACTTTGACGAGCAAAATAACGATGGAAATAAAGTAATAAGCACTTTTTTACTAAACCAATAAATTATTTTACGTTGATATCTAGTGAATAGAAACTTAGTTTATATCATCATAAGAAATGCCTAAGATATGTCTGAATTAACCTAGAAATAGCATATCTTAAGAATCAAAAATTCTAAATAGCCCAATGGTGGTGGAATTGGAATTTTCTAAGATCAATTGATATTTAAATAGAATTTCTTAATTATTTGAGTGAATAATTATCCTAGTTCTCTTTAGAATTTAGGCTCAAGATTTTTGGGGTCACTTAATTAAACAAATTATTAATTTTTTTGCACTAAAAGCATGATTTTTTGAGACCTCTAGAATTTATTTTACATTTTTGAAGTTTAAGAAGTATATAAGGTTAATTGAGGTCATCTAATCACCACATGGTATAATCATGGCCATCCATATTCATAATATAAAAGGTGGACCAAATGTATGCATGTACATTATCAAAATCAAGCCATTTTCTCCCCCCAAATCTACCAAGGCCAATGCCATACTTAAATTCTCTCTCCTCCCCTATTTTTCTTCATTTTTTCCCTATTACATCCTAAAATCTTTCAAATATTATATGCAAACTAATCCTTGTGATGCCTAGAACCCAATTCTAGCTTTAGTTTCATGAGAAAATGTCATTTAGAGAAGAAATTAAAGGTGAAATGGTTTAGGGTTTTGAAGCCCTAAACTGGACTGAGCCCCGAATCAACTCTCGATTATTTTTCTAGGTAACTAGAGATGCTCTAAATCACGGATATGCTTTTATTTTTTAATTTAGATGTGTACATATTTTTCAATGAGTTTTCTTATTTTTCATATATTTTGCAAATTAGAGAACAAGGAAAGGAATGAGAACCAAGGTAAGGAAAAGCCATAAAATCAATCTTAAGATGTTATAGAGCATCTCCGTAAATGTATTCGACAAAATATATGCATTGAAGTGTAATTTGTGCAAATTTTGTAATGATGTGCATTTAGGGCTTTAGGCATTTTAGGGTTAGGATAACCTTAAAATTGGTTCCTAGGGTATTTTAGGCTTTAAATAATGTTAATGGACTTAACAAAATGAAAAATGGATGAAAAATGAGCAAAATATAGAAGGTTGAAATTAGTGAACATAATATGGAATTTTAGGTATATAGTGTGAATTTTCTAATCTATTGTATAATGGAGGCAAATTGAAATGTAACGCCTTAAAAGGAATGGTCATAAACCATATTGAGAATGTGCATTGGTAGTGGCATAAAATGATGTATGTGCAATATATGGAACAAGCATGCATGTGTGAGCACATATGTAAGGCATAATATGTATGTACATGTATACATTGGTGACAATGTGCAATGTCATATGAATAGTAATGACTAACATGTGAATAGTAAATGATCATAGCAATGTATGTAAGGGAAATAAAGACATGAGTACAATAACATCGAATGTCAGTTGAGAGTGGCAATGTGCATAGTAAAACTCATAATATAATATACATAATTGATGTCAACCAAACATTGTAAGGCAACCAAAGTTGTAACTATAAATCACGTAATGATAAGTAACTAGATTGAAAACATAATGGCCTATATATGGTAAACAACCTATTGGATAGGTTGACTGATCAACTAAGGAACAAAAGCTACTAAGGCACTTCAGTGCTTAATTATAGATTTTTAGATCACTGGATTGAGACCTTTGTGGTCAGGAGTGAGACTTTCGTGGTCAATACTAACCTTTATAGTCAAGATTGGGACCCTCATGTTTAGTGTCTATAGATTATATTAGAGCTCTTTATATTTAATTATCATATGGGTGTAGTCGTAGGGAGGTCTGACAGAACCACTACACATATACTTATACTAGTGTAGCTGCCGAGAGGTTCAATAGGACCATTATACATTATCACTTATGTAGCAGCATAGAGGTCTACAATGGGGACCATGCATAACATGATCCCAATATCCAGTACTTGGATATATGTCTTTTAGATATAGGCTAAAAATGTAAAAGATATAAGTGCAATATGAAGCCATAAGATTAATAATAAATAGTTATAGGTTGTAACTAGGTAAATAGCACATGACTTAGAGGTAATGTCATAATTAACTTGATTAAGGGACATATAAATTACAAAGGTATGTAGACATGTAAGAAAGAGTTGAATATACTTAAACCAATAAATGGGTATAATTAATAATAAGATAACAATTTAAATTGGTCGACTGGTAAAAAAAGTAAAGAACAAATATGAATGTTAAATGACATAAATGCGTGTACTTATGTATGCATATTTTATTAAATAGACCACTAAGCATTATGTTTAGTGCATATTGTTTTTCTTGATGCATAGGTTATAGATTGGTCTAACTTTCATATTAGCCTCAATGAAGTAATGCAGTGCAAACAATCTTCAGTTGGTATAAATTTTCATGTCCTTTATGTGATGTTAATATAGTAGTGGCACTTATATGTACTTACATAGGTTATGGGCCTAGTTTAGTTTTGTCTATATACAAGTTATCAAATATACTGGTTATGTAACTTTAAACTAACAAACAATACCAGTAGTATATGACTATTATTTAATGTATGCATGATATAGTGTGACATCAAGATTATACTACTTGTTGTGATTGAGATACGATTGATGATATTATGTGTTGATTGATGATGATAGAGGGTCAGAAGGACCCAAGAGACTAAGTTCGAGTTTGTGACTATTGTAGAAGTGTTATTTTCACATGTTTATTTTTAGATATGACCCTAGATAGTCGTTATGCTGCCAAACTTTCATAAAATGAAAGAGTAAGATTTTTAGCAATTAAATTCATAATACTTGTTTTAAAGCTACACGTGGGCCTCCAATGCTCATGATGTAAGTATACATCAAGTTAATAGGAAGATCAAGATATAATCGGTGAGCATGCCATCTCTTATTCAGATTAGCAATGGTATGGGTAGGAGGTGATAGATTATGCCATCTCTTATTCACTTTTACCTACCAGGTCGATGAGGGGTGTCTCATTAGGTGGTATTAAAGCCCAATTTAGGCATTCCTAGGATGCATATGAGTGCCCTAGGGTTCATATTTGTACATTGCCACACAACACTACACTACTTAAGGCTAATATCTATTTCTTGATATAGATTGATAATGAGTAACCAAAGATCACCTACTAAAGTAGAGGAGAAAGAAACTCATCTGCCTACTATTGTGCACGAGCCAACAGGCTTAGTAGCACCTATAGCTAGTGATGCAGCACAACCAACACTAGTGCAACTTGTATAACACACACAGCCTATATAGTCAGCACAACTACAATCAGCCTTAATACAACAAATGGTTGATATATTCAAATAGGTTGCAGTAGCAATTACTCCTCCTTTATGACTAACACCACTTATAAGATAAAGGCCTTCAATCAGAACCTCTAAATATTGAAATCATAATTACTAACTCGATAGGACAACACATGATAGTGAACAGAGTGTATAAAGACTGCCAATTAGTTATCTAGGGATACACCTTCCTAACCAACCTAATTGAACTACCCTTTAATAAGTTTGGTGTTATATTGGGAATAGATAGGCTATCCAAACATAAAACAATAGTAGACTGCAAATAGAAGAGGCTCACTCTCTAAGCAATAGAAGTAGATAAAATTATAGTAGTGGGTAAGAGAACCAACTTCTTATCTAATGTGACCTCTGCAGTAGTAGCAAGGAAACTAATCTAGAAGGATTGCCAAGCATACCTAGCACATGTAGTTGACACCAAATAAAAATAGCCTTGCGATGCCCCCTACCTGATCCATTTGTTGAACTCGAATAGGGAATGCCATAATAGACTTGCCTATCATTCTCTGATCTATTTACCAATCCATTTATAGTTCGATTCAATTTACCATTAAGTACTATCCAAATTTCCACTATGAACTTGAAACTTTGTTCATTAAGTTAATTATCTTTTTCATTAGATTATAAGTATAACCAATCTTTCAATTATTATGTTTGACAAAATTCCAATGGCATAATAGTTGTCTAGGGTGAAATATCAAAAATTTCAACCTACATAAAAACATAGTTCTAAAATCTCATCATCATCAATGGCTTAAACTGGATCCTCTGATCTACTAGTTCTCAAAGTTTACATTATCAGCGACCATACCACAAGCATAGTAATCTAATCTAACATATATCATAAGCACTTATACTATACACATACTAATTTGATCAAATGTAACTCACACATATGATGGTTAATTGACAATTTAATTACATTTAAGCATATAGAATATATTTACATATGTAATCCATACAAGAGTTTAGAGCCCAGACCCTTTGTTGATACATGAGTACATTTATAAAACCATGGTTACATACATATAAGAATAAGAAAAGTATACCCCAAAAATAATCTGCTTGCCTATACTATCATGTCCTTGATGTCGTATCTTATTCTTATGTACCTACCGCTACCTATGTATTGCAAACAATGATGCGCTGAGCAATTTGCTTAGTTGTGTATTTAGTGAAATATATATACATCATTGCACAAATAATCATGCATCATGGATCAAGTTATATAATATGCACACAAATTAAAATACAGAGAAAACTAGATGTAGGAATTATGAAAGCCTAATTTGTCCAACCCTATATATCACTGACATGTATGTATCACAATGCATATGTATCAACATAAGCATATCACTCACTTAATAACATAATCTATAACATGTAGCATATAGCAAATATGCATATCACAACATACACTATCACTTATCTATCCATTACACTATCTCTATAATTATAAGTCCTACATTACATTCAACTAACCTTAATCGTAAATTATTATAATAGTCTTGTTCTTACTAGATTCATTATGGAGGTTCTATATATAATTAACAAATCTAGTTTAATGTAATTAAATTCCTCTTTTCATTTCTATGTGAGGCATTTATCTTATTTTTCTCGATCAATTCTTCTCATAATTAATTAATACAAATTTCTATGTCACTTTTATTATCAAATAATATGGTGTATTACATTTTAACTTCATCTCAACGCTAACTTAAATACCCATATAAGCCTGACAGTGGCTCATTAACTATATAAGGGGATGACAAACTGTGCAATAGCACTCATTTTAGGCCTCTAGCTATTGCACCAGCTCATGCAATGGCCCTATCAGACCTCCCGATGGCTGCACCCATGTGACAATCAAATATAAGGAGCTCTAATACAATTTATAGACACTAACCACGAAGGTCCCAATCTTGAACACGAAGGTCTCAATATTGACCATAAAGGTCACAATCCTAACAGTAAAGGTCTCAATCCTAACCACAAAAGTTTCAATATTGACTATGAAAGTCTTAATCCAGTAATTTAAAGGTTTAATATCAAGCACTAAAATGCCGAAGCAGCTGATGTGTTCTCTAGGTAACCGGTCAACCTATCTAGTGTACTGTCTAGCTTATTGGGCCATTCAATGGTTTAAATTTAGTTAGGCTTAGTTCAATAGTCATTATTACTTATCATCCATAACATAGTCTCGACACCATATATTTTTACATCCTCATCCATAGATACCCTTTTCGTATGTATATTAATACATAGTTACATATTTATGTCAATTATAACTCATTATTTAGGTAGTTCATATATACAATACATATTTGAAAAAGAAATAAAATGTACATCTTGAATTAATTATATATCATCAATCAACTAACTCACAGCTGACATGTATATGCTTTGAGTGATCACATACATATATTTTACTATACTAGGTTTAAATCTTGTTCCTTAGTCCTAAAGAGGTTTACTTGAATTGGTCACTCCAATAATATACACCATTAGGTCTTTACTTTAACTCTATTGTGGTATTATTTTAATTAGTCATTAATTGTATTAATCACATTAACTCAATTCCTACTTTGCTTATTCATAACCTCAAGTTAATCCGCTATGGTTGTTCATATAAATATGGTTTCCTCTTTCACTTGGCCTATATTGCATTCACATTTATAGCCCATTTATTTTCACTCTAATTGGTTCTAATGCTCATTTAATTATTCGAGTTATACATTAATCCTATGTAATTATCTCATTTATACTCATAGAGTATTAGTCATAACCTTTCACATTAACATGTATAATTCCACACAAATTAGCATAAAACACTATTCAAATTTTGAGCATATTATACAACCTCTCTTATTGTACCCTTATTTAATTATGTTCTTTTCACAATTTATCCTGACTACCAAGCCTATCTCTAGCCTTACACCTTTTATGCAATAATTCCACCACACATATATAACACACACTAACAAATCTTAGTGATACTATAACACGATGCATTGGAAGGCACCTCATTTGGCCACACTACATGCATCTACACCCATTCAATTCTCCTATAACCAATTTAAAGTATCATGTACCCATACAATTATCATCACTATATTACAATAAGCATATGCGTATAACACACACTAATTTACACACCACACATACACTTTAAGTAATCAATCCATACAATGAATACACATACACCAATCGGCCCTTCTACATTAACACACTTTATCTTTTTAATTCTCTTTACTTTCTATTTATTACTTCACTTGCCTACTTAATTAGCTATCTCAAGGTGATTAATCTAACCTTTCATGCAACATATGTTAGTTTCCCATGACATATGCTTCCTATCCATGCTTTAAAAGTCTAATTTTTTCCTTATACTTTACCCTAAAGCACCATTCAAGCATTTAATTAATTTCAATGTCACTATCATATTAATTATACCCATATGCATCCAAAACACCATCCTTGACACCTACATTTACCGTTCAGCTGTATCATGCTCAACCACTCAATCCATTCTTTTTCTCTATTTCACTAATTTATTCCTTAATAACATACTCCATTAATCAACCTAGAGTACCTAACTTAATTAACCAATCATCATACACCTTTTTTTCATAACATACATATATTTTCCATGCACTTGAAATAATACCAAGACATCTTATAATGCATTAAACGCATCATTTTCTCATTCAATTAAGTTAGTTACACCATAAAAATAAATTAACTCATGTTATACATATTAAACCATACATATACACATATTCCATAAACACTTGAAATGCAAAATTCACACATGGCACATATCTTTTAAAAAATACACTCAGTTAGTTAGTTAGCCTCCAATAAGCCTCTTGAATCCACCTTTTTTGACATCCTAAGCCTTTCCCTTCAAATCTTCACAAACATACACAATTAATATAAAAAAAATTATACATAGCTCCTAAATTAAAACTAAAACTACATATGTTTATTTGGGACCTAAATTCACCTAGGAAAAATATTAGAATTAAAATTTAAACAATTACTTAGGTTTTAGGCACTATTCACCCTTCCTCAAAATCTCTAAAATCAGCCCTCCTTTTGAAGATTTTCTTCTTATTTAGTGGTAAGGGAGTAATAAAAGGATGGTTTATAGGTTTATTTAATGGAGAGATGGGATAAATTGATGAGATGATAGGAAAAAGAAGGGAGAGGGGGGAGTGAGAATGGTTGTCAACCATGGGAGAAGAGGGTGAGTGAGTTAGTTATTAGCCATGGGAGGGGAGAGGGAGTGAGAATGGCTACTAGCCATAGGAGGAGAGAGGGAGTGGGTTTTCAACTAGTGGCTTTTAAAAATAATCCCTTTTATAGGTGTAAAGGGGATGCATAGATGAATAACACTTAGCACATCCAAAGGTGGACATTTTTCCATGTGTTCCCTCTCTAAAATAATTTATTTCTCTCTCCTGCTCTCATATAAAAATTAGAATTTTTGTACTAAAAATTCCAAAAATTCTTATTATATGTCCCTCATAAAAATCATAATTTGAAATCGAGCCTAATTATTTTAATTATCAAATTTAACTCTAATTTAATTTTGTAAAATATTTTCTTGAGCCCCAAAAATTCAAATTTTATTACCATCAGCTTATTTAGAATTTTTGACTATCCAGTTATGCTATTTTTAGATTTTTCTAAGCAACTCCCGAATATTTTATCATTCAGGTTTAACTAGGTTACTATTTAATAACACTGCCACAATACCTTCGTTTATTAAATTAAACTCCCTAATGACTTTTGTTCCTCTCCAACTTTACCTAAAACTATTTTGGAATATTTCTTTCCATTCCGTAACATTAGCACACATTTGGTCCCGGGTGACATTATTCACATTCTCGAGCATAGCACTATTCATAGTTGAACTAAATGTGATTCGTTAACCAACTAAATGACCTTATTTTGAAATGAAATTTTAACCCTAACTTATCTTATTATATCATTTCATTCAGTAAGAAAACCCCTAGTCATATCCTAAGAATTAGTTCCCTTGATCCTAGGGTTCACTGTTCATGGCCCAAGATTCAAGCATTACATTTCTTCCCCCTTAAAAAGATTTTATCCTCAAAATCCCATTATCAGACTATTATATTAATAGTTTTAGTGATGCCATTTATACTTATATTATGTACATGCATTTTTGGTTCACACTATATAATAGTTTACTACCCCAATTTATAGTATCATTATGTGTGTGTAACACCCCCTACCTGTCTCTACATGAAACGGGTCGGAAGTGTCACTTCTTGCTGAGGTCACCCATCCTTGGATTTTCCCAGGATCATTCATTTAACTTTTAGTCATCCTTGATTAACTCGAGCCTAGATACCTATAACTTCACTCTAATTGATATATTCCCTAATAACAAACTATTTAGATCAGTTTAATCACTCACTAGTCATTACTAGACATTTTAAAAATTTTAGGCAGCATAACAGCTACTCGAGTAACGTTACCTAAATAAACCTATAAAAAAACACACTTCTAAAACTTTTCATCATCCTTCACCACACCTAGACCCTCTGGTCCTCTAGAATCATCATAGACAACTCCCTTTTAGATCACAATCATATAACATAGGGTCTCAAACCTGTCAGTAATTGTTCATTCTAACATATATTAAGTATCACACACACATATAACCTACAGATATAAAAATATCATTCATCTGTTCTTAACATTTACTCATACCCAACCTAATCTAGTACATGCCATCTAAAAAGGAAGAAAAATGCCAAAAGTGACCAAAGAGCAGCTACATGATGGTGGTCTGATGCTGATCGTCTATCTCTCTATGACCTGTGCATCAAAACACTGACATGTTAAGTAAATAACTCAGTGGTGGAATAGATTAAAAATAACATGTCCATCATGCATTTATACACACAAGCACAAGCATAGGCACACATAAACATTTTTTATTTATCTCGATCCTATGACCTTACTCATTAATGCACCTAATTTACTACAGCGAGAAACTTAAGTTATTTATCTTCTTTAATTATTAAGCCCGATCAGACAGACGACACTTTAAGACACTAGATAGCGGGACTATCCTATGCAGTGGTACACTTGTAGGGACCTAGGTAGCTGCACCTACCTCGCCTAATAGTAAGGATCAGTCTGTAGACCTCCCAATACCAAGCTAACAAATCTACCAATATATGCAAATCACAACATAAAAGAAATCATTGATGGATAGCAAGGATCAGTTGTGAATAACCTCTCAATACCCCTATACCAAGCAATATAATGGATAGCAAGGATCAGTCCAAGAGGACCTCCTAATACCTAACTCACTAACCATACCATCTATCATATGACAGTGGTTCCTAGAGGAACCTACTACCTAGCAGCAGCTGTGTCCTTGTTAACCGGTCAACCAATCTAGTGGGTGTCTAACTGATGGGCCAATGACTCTCGAGTTTACAATTCTACAAGTTATAGCTATCTGTGATAGACTTATGTGTGTTACCCCGACACTGAATCATGTAAACATCACACTATAAAATCATTATTCATTGGGTTATTTGTTCCTTTCCTTTCTCATTTTTACCTTCATTATTTAGGTAATAATTATAGTACAGTCATGAGCATTAAAGCTACATGTCACACGATTCACACATATGTCACTTTTCTTACTTTAGTGGGCCTAATACCTTTCACAATACAATATTAGATTTCACATGTTACAATGTCCACTTAAATCATTAATATTCATCAATTCCATTCCTCACAAAATTTATTTGACAACTTTTGTCATTTCATATTCCAAAACACACATAACCATATATAATGTGACCTAAACTACGCACACATATTTATATCATTTTAACCCAAATTTTCTACACAACTAACCCTTAATTTTGGCCACTAATTCATATTAAACAATTAGTTTCATCAACCACGCACCTATACCCAGTTAACTAAAACATCCATATTAGGTTTTGTACACAAAATTTAGGCATGTTAAATTTAACCTATTCCACTTACCTAGGGTGTGAAAACACCCTTTTCTCCACCACTCTTTCCTTGTTTCCCTTGATTTTCTTCACTTGAAATG
>CANXYI012215495.1:0-11640 GCA_948208565.1 Hura crepitans | reverse complement strand
TTTATTATTTACAAATTCATGATGGATTGATAAATTCGTCGCCGATTTGGGTCGTAGATCCCCTACAGAATTATTTTCATTGTAGAATCCATTACAATATACCCTTTTTTTGTAGTGTAAGTGTACTAGCTATTGATGCTTGTGGTCTTCTACTAAAAGTTAATCCTTCTAGTGGTTTCTAGATCTAAGCCTATAGTTATGTATGAGGACCTTTTTGTTTCTTATGAGTTGGTAGGGCTAAACTACTCTAGCCTTGAGATCTCTTATGCTGCTTACGACTTTTCTTACCTTGTTGTATCTTCTCTACAGTAAGAGTAGAAAAAATGAGCTATGGAAACTCTTTAATCTTTATTACTATAAGGTGTAATATGATATCATCATTAAGCCCATGCTTGAACCTCTTGCATATTTCCATCTCAGTAGGAATGGCCTCTTTTGTATAATGGCTCAATCTTGCATATTATTTCTCATACTCTAACATTGACCTATGCCTTTGCCTCAATGATATAAAATCATTCCTCTTCTCTTCCAAATAATTCTCTATGATATTGTAACACCTAAAAATCTCAAGTTTATGAATAATACTTCTCGAGACATAAATAGTATTTTTGAAACTTGGGTTACACTAAATTAGACAGATGGAAGTATTAATTAAAAAATAATTTTAGGCAAAGTTTGAAATGAAAACAAAGTCTTTAAGGTTGTTAAAAATGTAAATAAAGTTTTCACTGTAGTGTACTTTAAATAGTAACTTAGTTTAAACTGGATAATAAAATATTTTATTTTTGCTCAAAATGACATGAGAATAGCATAGTCTAATACTCAAAAATTATAAATAGTCTATTGGTAATGGAATTGGAATTTTTGAAGGTCAATAAACAAATTATAAAAATTGATTATAAAATAGTATATTAAATTAAATTAGTTCCTCTCAGTTTTTGAGTACGATTTTCTCAGAACTTACGGGTCTTGCATTATAGAAATTAATGGGAGATAAAAATGTTTTAAATAGGGCTTTAAAGTGCATGAAATAATTTTAAAGGAACATAAAATAATGGAGAATTATATTAGCCTTTGGATTTAACATGTGGCTAAATCTTGGTCGTTGAAAAGTTTATCACATATAGGTTAATTATGTAATATATGGTCAAATAAGAAAAGATCTTGTCATTTTCCTTAAGCCTCTTAAACCTAATGCCATTAAAGACTTTCTTCCACCATTTCTTTTCTTCTTCAACCCATTAAAAAACCAAAGTTACACTATAATTCCACCTCTAATCTACTCTTTTAGGCCTCTAGATAAAGAATTAAGGGAGAGAAAGCTAAAAACAAGGGAAATTTGAAGGAATTTTTAAGAATTCAATTAGGTGAATAGTAACTTCAAGTTGTGTAAGTATTCAATTTCAAGGTTCTATATTTTCTCAAGTGTATTTTGATGCCAAATGATTAATTCTCAAGTTAAATTCAAGTTTAGAATTCCATAGTTTTTTATTTGAAATTTTCTAAATTGTAACTTTTAATGTTTGTAGAGAAAGTGGACACAAGCTAAGGAAAAGGGAAAAAGAAGGTATAAGGGGCATAATTAAGGCCAAGGAATCATATTTGCAAGTGTATTCAATGGAATACATGTGTGTGCATAATTCTAAAGTTAAAACGTGTCTATAGCATGCTTAAAGTATATGTTTGATTGGTATAAGCATGTTTAAGGTAGAAGTGAATATACTATGATGTTAATTTGATATTTGTAGCATTATTTGAATGAGATTTAAGCTAAAGCTAAATGAACCTAGGTGTGACTATATAAGGCTGAATGGTCTATGAAATAGGAATAGGGGTATATATACTATCTAATTTAAAGTAATGATGAAATTAAGTTAAGGGAATGTCTAGCTAATGAACTGAATGCTAAACGAGTAGAATAATGAAATATAGGTTGAGTTTTTAAGTATGGGCAAAAAGGGTGAAATGGTTAAACAGATGCATGTTGGCTTAGTGGAAGTTTTTAGTGTGTACATAAGATGTGTGTGAAATTATTAATGATGTAAAAGTGTAAAATGAAACAAGAAATTAGTTGTGACACCTATTACATGTTCCGTACACTAAATCCGAATAACGAGCAGCACGCTTATCGATATCTAAACTATTCCATAAGAAAAACCCTTTTAAATAAAAAAAATTTTCTTTAAGTAAAATATTCCTTTGATTTTCAAGTTATAAAAATGGTGAATAAACAAAAAAAACATGTTTTACGAGGCATACTAATGGGATTATCACGTCAAAAATTCGGCAACACAAGGGCTATACCAAGACACTTTCCCAAATAGTTACTTATTGAAAAGTACTTCTATAACATCATTCAATTCATCCCCACTCAAACTAGGTCTATCTGAGCCTCCATCATTAACACAAGGCAACACTCTCAAGCATGGATTAAAGATCAATCATATAAGTCATAGCATCTATTAATAAGCAATTATAAAACATAATTACAAAAATATAGATTAGGTCTGATCCCTCATTTTTCGTAAGAGTGTTATCTAACTATACACATCACAAAAATTACACAAAAAGATATCTAAGATACCCAAATGGGATAACTTTATGATCTCTTATGGTTTTGGGGCTTTAACTCTAATCTATTGTCTTTTTACCTACGCACCACAAAAAATATGATGTGCTAAGCTTTCGCTTAGTGGTGTATTCACCTTAATATATGTTTATGGCATACACATGCAACATTATCCATGCTTATGAAAATTTTTTCAAGTATATGGCAAAAAATAAAACATGTATGCAATTTACCAATATAACATGAATATATCTCAAAATGCACACATATCAGCATGGTAATACTAATGAGATTCATAACATCACGTGATTTAACCATAATTGACATTGCATTAATAGCCATATTAATTAATAACCTTGGACCACATAAATATGCCAATTCAATAATAGAATTATCCTAATTCTCAATTTAATAGTATCAACCATTTTAATTAATATAGCAGTTTAACATATGCACATACCTAAGAGACAATTATCCATACATTAGATAGTGGAACATGGCCTGAAGCCATATTGATCCATAGATTATACACAAAACCCAAAGGTTTTTAATTAAGATTTAGAGTCTAAGGCATAGGACCTATAGTCTAAAACTTAGACCTAAATATCATATAAAAACCTAAACCTATGACATAGGACCCAAAGTCTAAAATCATGTCTCGAGGTCAAAGATTGCCCACAGGCTAAAATTACATCTATAGATGCCCTAGCAATTATTATCATTCCCTAGTTGATCAGTCAACCTATCTAATCTAAATTGTCTAATTGTATAGGGCATTATTAAAGTCATTAATTCCACTATTTTAAATTAGCATAATCTTAACCACATTTTTTTCTCTTTTAGCAAGTGAACACATTTATGTTCAATATCTTATCATATTATGGCCTTTAGCCTTATTAACATGATCATTATATGCTTAAACATATTAAACATTTATGTTTCATAAAGCATAAATGACATATGCTTATAACATAAATTTTGGGTTCATTATCTCAAAAACAAAAATGAATCATAATGTTCATGTTAACCATTTAAGCTTATCACACTAAACAAAACCTGAATTTACCATATACACCTATAATTGGAAACTTAATAATTTTTCCATAATCATACACACATTAATTCAACATATAAAACATTTTTTTTCACTTATACCAACATAACATGCCCTTAAAATCTCAATGTTCATTAAGCTTATAATAGGCTTATGAACCAACACACACAACCAAATTTTTATGTATATCAAAATGCTAATGTCTGTGTCCACACTAAACATCCTTAAATATTCAAATTTACATATTTTATCCAACATAATTTCAACACATTTTTCATCTGTAACATGTGAATATTAATTAAAACTAAGGAAACATGCATAAACTCGATTCCATAAGCCATATACACACACTACACACATATGAGGCATTCGGTCTCCACCCACACACACCCTTACACATTAATTTCACTCCTAAACATACTCATAACCACACATACATATCATCCCATACAAGTTTCCAACATATATCATATTTATTACACCATATTTATTGTTCCATAATGCATAAATCACCATTAATGCTCAAGCAATTAATTAAATCACATATTAAGGAAAATGTACATACCAAAATAGGTTGTAATATGATTTTGAGACTCACTTATACCTTCTCATTTCCCTTAGATGTTTAGGTTGCATTTTCCTCTACAAATACAAATAGGCTCAACTTAGAAAATGCATAATAAATCATATATGCAACCAAAAAATTAAAACAAACCTAGAAAAATACTTTGGGCACCCGTAAAATATAGAAAAAAAATGTCAATTTACCTTGTTAGAAGTATGCCCTAAAGCTCATGTAATAGGGTAGTATTCATGTATTTAAACCTGATGAAATCATATTAAAAGGCATTTCTCTTTATATCATGGTACTTTTATATATTACTTATAATTGTTTGCAATGTCTTAAACCATGTTATAAATTCCCTAGTATATAATCATAGTGCAAAGAAAATCATGAAGTGTTCGTGATGTGAGATTCTTATTGCATACAAATGTGATATACCTAAATATCTTTGATCATAGTATTAACAAGATAAGACATTGTTAATGCAAAAAGATCAGCACATGTTATACTTTTTGATTAGAACAAGCTGTAAGCATAGAGATGCTTGGAGTTAACATATGGATGCTTACTTGGGAAGTAACTATATCAGAGACCTAGCATAAGATCTTCACATGAATACTTAATCTATGTTAGTGAAAATATCTCATTATATAAGTGGTGTAAGTATACTTAGACTTGAGATCACTAAATATCTTAAATATGGAGTGACATACTTTGACTGTAAAACTTTTACTTCGAACAAGAAGTATACATAGTGAGGTGCTTAGGTTTGGCATAACATATTTAAAGATAGGGTAGTAATCAACAAAGGATTCACCACCCTAGATTATAGTGGGAGTTTATCTCACAGTTCTGATGAGTAACCTATATTTTGGAATCTCTAGCCAGAGCAAAGTGCCATGTGTGAATGGGATTCACTAAGGGAATTTTGGGAATAAAGGTGAAATTATTAGAACAATATGTTCAAGGCTTAATTAGACATACTTAGTTAAGCTATTAGTTGACACAAGTCTATACTCAAAATTGGATGAGATAAAAGATGGTGAAATGAGTTTATTGCACCATAATTGTATATGGAAAGGTTAAGTTAAACCACTTGACTTTTTAGCACCTGGGTAGTTATGATGCATTGCTAGATGCCTCTTTTAACTTGTATAAAAGTGATATATCAATTAGTGAATTGATATTAATTCAATTAGATTGAATCTATAAAGTTTTAGTTGGACTAGGACTCTAATTCATTATGTACTGCCAAGCTATTCTAGAAGCTTATAGGGTCACAAACATAAAAAGGAGCTTGAGCAAGATTTAATGAGATTGAATTTCTAATGATATGAAATATCATTGGAAGATGAATTAAGAAGAAGAAATGATCAAATGGGCTTGGGGCCCATTTGTAAATGAAAAGTCTAGAAAATCAAGATTTTTGGAAAATCAGGGTTCTTAAACTTGGGCCTTCTTGAGTCTAAACTTTTAATTGTTCTTGAATTTAATTTTTTATTAGCTTTTAAAAGGAATCAAATTAGAGTAATAATTAATCCAAAATAGGGCCTAGGAGTGCCACATAGGATTAATGAAAATGGGGCCAAGGCAAATTGCATATAAACGCATTAAAAAGCTTATGCGTATAAGACAGAAAGAGGCCTAATTGATAGGACCATTCTAGTCTGACTTAGGCCAAATTTTAAATGTTAAAATTTGACCTAAATAGGTTTTATTTATGACATAAAGAAACCTTATTGCAGCAGCCACTATAAGGAGACATTCTGCTATAGAATTTTTGCATAGAACAATTAAAACACAAGTTTTCTTCTTCTTCCTTCATCCACTTATAATTCCTACTAGCATTTGAAATTACAAGTTGATCTCTTCTAAAAACTTCTTGCATGGATTACCTTAGAGGTATTCCTTGAAAAGGATCACTATAGTTTGCAACAACTCGATGAGAAAAGCTCATGAAAGGAATTTGTTGTCATCCTTTTATGGTAAATCATGAAACACTATAAGATTTAATGTTTATGACAAATTTTAAATTATTTGGGTCCATTATCATTATTTGTTTCTCTCAAAATTTTATTTTTTTCACTATGTATGATTGAGAAAAACTAATAATCCTTACTCGATTGAAATTCAATTACTATTCACTGATTTAAAAAAATCACAAAATCTCTCATTTTCCTTTGAATCTCAAGCTTCTAACACTTTTAAATGCTTTAATTCATCATGTATATGTGTTTAAGGGTGAAATTTTTGAGCAGTAGAGGTAGGGAATTGAAGAAAAAATGGAGGAGGGAGCTTTAATGGTGGCGTCTGCTTAGAGAAGGGAGAGTGGAGAGGAGGCTGATGTGAATAGTGAATTCAACCTTAAAAAATGCCCCTTTTGTATGATCTTATAGCGTGGCTAGGATGAGGCCACTTATAATTAAAGGTCCAAATTAAATATCCCTTAAAAACCCTTTAAAAAATTATTTTCCCACCATTTAAACTTCAATTACCACCTTTTAAAAGTCTAATAATATTTTGAAATATCATTTTTGAACCCCAAAAAAAATCTACATTCAAAAAGCTTGAAAATGCGATAAAAACATAATTAATAAGCTTAACCCGATTGAGCAAAAATACTTCCCAATATTTAAGAATTTTGATTCTAGTGCCATTGGACTATTTGAAATTTTTAAGTATCAAGTTGTATCGATCCTAGAAATTTTGAGCAAAAATTGAATTTTTTACGGTTCAATTAAAATTGGGTCACTATTCATGTGTCATTGCCAAAAAATCTTCTTTTGCATTTTTAAACATCTAAAAGACTTCTAATTGGCTTTAAAATTTGCTCAAAATTATTTTATGACTAATACTTTCCATAGTGTAACTTGAGTTTTGGAAAGCACTATTCATCTCGAGAAGTACCATTCATAAAAGTCAGGATTTTTGAGATGTTACATTAGTAATCATGTGTATATGTTCATATGGTTGGTTTGGCCAAATGGATTAGATAATAAGGAATTACATATAAGATCTTACATTTGGGGAGTACTATGAATAAAAGGTTAATACTAGTAAAGACTATAATGATTATGACCAAGGTAAAGAACAAAAAGGTATGTAACTTACAAGTGCATAAAATGAGATAAGTATGAATTTGATAGTTGTATAAATGTCTTGTCCATAAAAATAATAAGTGTGCTTTCACATATATGTTACAATAATAAACCTTAAATGAGTTATTACATGACCAAAAGATGAACTATAACCATGTGACTGTGTAAATCAAGGAACATATAAAAACGTACAAAGTTGTAACAATATGATTATGTATAATTTGAGGTAGATGTAGAAATGTACATTAAGTATGTAAAGTATATGGAATTGAAAGTTAAATAAAGATAAAGCCTATATGAGTTAGACAACTTAGACTAGATAGGTTGACTGATCAACTAGGGAAGATAGTGATGATAGGACACTTCAGTGTCCCTTTATATTGGTGTAATAGCCGTAGGGTCCATTTGAGAGACTACACATACATGTTTATGGTGATACTATCTTTTATATGTAATATATGCTAGTGTAATAGCTATAAAGTCTAGAGAGGTTACTGCACAATTATATATGGTGCAGCCATTGTAAGGTCCAGAAAGGCCATTTCATAATTCTATGTGGGTGTAACTATCATAAGGTCCAGCAGTGCCACTGCACAATTATTTATGTAAGTGCAGATGCCATAAGGTCTAAAATATGGACCACTGCTCATATGTGGAGGCCTTTATGGTTGATATCCCATTATTCAGTATTAAGATTATTGTCTATCGTGTATAGGTTAGATTGAATATGAACCAAATAATAACTTAATAAAAATCACAAAAATAATTTAAAATATCAATAACATGAATATTATGATAAAAAAATTAGTGAAATAAATGTAGCCCTTTGTCTACATAACTGGTACATCAAATTTGTCTTAATGTGTTTTGCATGCCATGAATAACTATACTAATTTCCTATGTGCTATATACATATATTAACGTCGTGTAGGACTAATGCAGGTAATATTATTGCATGTGCTTTATAAGTGTGTTATTGAGCATATTTCATTGAATACACCACTAAACATTATGGTTAGTGCATTGTTATTTTCTATTATACATAGGTAAAAGATTATAGATCAATGAAGCCTTAAGAGAAGCAGTATAGATTAAGGAGCTACATATTTTGGGTATTATTTTGATCTATGTATATAAAGGAATAGCTAGTATGCACTTATATGTAACAGGTTAAGGGTGGACCTAAACTTGTATATGAAAATGTCTTGTAACATTAATAAAATGTTGTAATCCTAGAATGATAAAGATTTACTACCTATATGATGCTTGAGATAATTTTGTGTTGTGATGGATGATGAGTATCTTAGAGTGATCAAAAGGATCACATTGTGGATTTAATAAGACTGTCTATATAGGAGTGTTATTTTTTGCAGATTAATATTTGGGCTACTATTAACAAACAACCGTTATATTGCTAGATTTTTGACATAATGATCCTAATTAATATAAATGTGTTTGTGCCTAGTTATATGCAAACTAAGGAACTTCTTATATTAAACAAGGATTTTGAATTGGTAAAAGATAAGAAATAATATAGATAGATAATAAAATGGATTTTCATTGTGTGTGTTGCCTCTGATTTAGGTTTGTTAGCTAGATTAAGTTAAGGGTGTCACATATATATATTTCTTTTTAGGCTTTTCTAAGAAGATTCCCAAGTTCTAGCATCTTGTTGAACCTCATTAGACACTATTTCCCACAATCTAAAGCCTCTTCCTATAATAAAGATGTAGCACATAACAAATTTTCTTTGGTGAGCACTATATCTACTAAAAAGTCCTCATAGTTCTCTCTAACTTATATTCAACTATTATGGAATCATTATGTTATATCCCATAGAAATTAATTGCATCCATTTTCTTAATCCATTTAAGATATATCTTCTGTAACAATTGAGGTGGTGTGGTGCTTAAGGCTAAGGTTGAGGTGCTATAGTAGCTATAGCTTGCCTCAATAAATCAACTATATGCTAGATTAATGCTTGTTGAAGTTATGTTACATACTCAACAAATGCCCGAATAAATGCCTCGAGTGGTCTCTTAAATACCTCTCTTGACACTAAGGAATGCCTTTCCATTTTTTCCTCCATAACTCATTAAGAGGAACTATCTATTTACAATCTATTGAGAAGAAAGAAAAACATCTTTATGTCTTAGCAGTATAAGATAAATGCAATACATGTTTACATACTTTTGGCATTCATATGTATCCTTTATATGCTTAAGAATGCCTAAAACCTAGGCTCTAATACCAACAAATGTAACACCCTATACTTGAGCCATGTATGCACCCAAGTATAGAATGATACACTACTCTTATAACCTTTAAGCACTCTTAACTTGCTTCCTCTACATATACCTTTAACAATATCATTAACTCATTTAACATTTTTTACTATGATAACATGTTAAAATTTTATTTGGGGTTATGGTGTCAAAAATTTGAGAGCATAATGGTTATCTGAGACACTATCTTGAATAATAACCTGCATAAAAGAACACTCCCAAAATACATACCACTCAAATTCCAACTACATTGCAACATTTCCACTTTATCAACTTATACCATAACTTAAATCATCACATATCACAATCTTCATACCATAGCTTTATATCATAATCAACCACACATACATTCTATTCATATAGACACTTATTTCTTTAATAATAAACTTCCTTTAAAACTTACAATTCATACATACATTATTATAACAATTACATCAAGTATAACTAAAATACCACTTGACTATTCACATACGAATGCCAACACATGAGAATTCAAAATAAGATGTAATAGCCAAAAGAGATCTTCCAAAAAGGATTAGATTGACTGGGACTGAATCTATTCTTTTCTTTGTCAACCTATGCATCATAATAAAGAAAATGACACACTAAGCAATATGCTTAGTGGTGTATTCAAAATTTATGAATAATGCACACATTACATTAAACAATAAAATTAAATTAATATCATTTATGTTTCACTTAAAGTTTTCACAAGATTATCTATTTATTTAATTTCATATTACTAAATTTTGTTATTTTAAAGCCATTGATTAAAGTCTATGTCTAATACTTACCACTTTATGTTCCAAATTCATTAAAATTCTTAAAAGTGTCTATTAACCATGTATTTATTTAAATATCCTATTATAATTTTAACCATTTTTAATTATGTCCTGATAACCCTATAACAAATACTATTATTAGGGTAGCAAAACATTAAATTATTGTGATATTGAAGTGTCCTTGTATCATGTATCATATATGGCACATTGTGCCCATGTTACAATTGTGGGAGCAACTCCCTAAAAAGGCATGAAAGCATATAAGTTCAAACAAGTATGTAACTATAAATAAATGGCATTTTCCTAGTTGGCTAGCTAGCTTATCTTGCCTATAATATACTATTTATGTTATCTTAGCATCACAATCAATTAAATTTTCATGAAAAGTTTATTCTTATTACTAATAATTGCTTTTTAAATTTTCTTAAGCTATTTCTATATATAAGTACAGTAGTCATTACTCATCGCCATATTTAATCTTATATAGACACTAATAATTACCTATATAATTTATTTAATTTAATTAATTGTTTAATCATATTTATAAATAACAATATGTTAAATTTTCGTTAACTACCAAATTCGGCCAAGTGATTATATTATAAATAACATTTAACTTCACATGAAATGCATAAATGATAATTACATGTGTTCAATTTCAAATTAATATCATAATTTCTAAACATCACACCATAATTCTATTTATTCATAAAATTCGGCCTCTTTAATTTTATGCACAAACTTTCAAATTTCATTTTATTACCATAACTACCTATCTCCTTATCAAATAAATCTCTAATTAATCCTTAACATGTTATTAATTCATTAAATATGTCATTTTTTTTGCCATGACTAATTTTGGCAAATCTAGAATTAATATACCCCTTCTTTCTTTCCATGATTTTATTGATTCAAGTCTATTATTTTAAGTTTAATAAAATAATTAAATAATCAATTTAACCAATTTAACTAAGTAGAAGAAGATTGAGCAATTGCATGTTATCAAATAATATGCAAAAATTCATAAAATTGAATACACGTACCAAATATTGATTTTCTCTTCTTTTTCAACTAAATTTCTTCTTTAATCTTCTCTTTTAATCTCTTAACACACCTCTTCCTTTATCCTTTCCTCTTTTCCCTTCTTTTTTTTCTTCAAAAATGGAAATAATATTAATTACTAAACATAAACTCAAATTGCTTGCATAATCACAAAATTGGCAACCCTAATAATCTATTTGAATGCTTAAGAGTAAACAAAAAACACAAAATTTACTTAAGTTGTTA
>CANXYI012215443.1:0-11443 GCA_948208565.1 Hura crepitans | reverse complement strand
CCTATACAGCTATATGCACTAAAATGATTAGTTATGCAGTGTTTTTGGAACTTACATGGCTACAACTATTATAGTGAAGCCATAATGGTGAAAATTTGCATTACTACTAATACCTAAGTATTATGCCAACTTATCCAAATGTTATTGCTCGTTTAAATGTACATAGTCTAATCAAGTGGTTATCACATTTCATTTCTCACTTAATGTGTCATTGTGCCATTCTAAGGTCACATATCTAATTATCATAACATTGGTTTCATTAACATATAAGTTTAAATGGATCATATATTTTTTCAATTGCATTTTGCAACTTATCATGCATATAAATCATCTACATATCACACTTGCTTAACATAGTTAGGGTCCATGCCTCATAAATCATTATGAAAATCTCATGTATGGGTTTATAACCTAAAGTAATGTTCATAACTTGGCATATGGTTACTTTAGTTATCATAACCATTCCTATATGTGGCATAAATATTGTCTAATATAATGCACATAGGTTGCTTTAGATCATCAATTGAGTTGTTTAAACCATATGTATACAATAATGACTTATTTTTACACATATATTGTTCTTATTTTCATTTGTTTTCACATTTATATGCTTATGAGTAACTAAGTGAATATTGCTAATAAATTCACTTAAAAATATGCCTAACTTTATTGAAAAATATTAGTGATAATTCCTTATGAAAAATCTCTTTAAAAATAATAAATTTGTATTTTAAAAAGTTAGTTTTTTGGGCAAAATATCATGGATTGTTCATAGCCATGAATGTGAGGCCTGTAGTTTGACAGCTTAAAAATGCAATTTTCAATAGAAAGCTTTCAAAAAAACTCAATAATTTTAATTTAAGACACTCATTACCCAAATTGTTTCTAACTAATTTACATAAATTCTAGGGTAATTTCCATGCATGAAGCATATCAAGATCATACATTTTGGCCTCAAGTTCATCAAGAATTGCAAAAATTTTAGAAATATATAAATATGAATCCTAAGGTACAATTTCAACAAATTAACAATAGAATTCATGAAATTGGGTTATGCATATACTCTAAAAATCGCTAAGAATAGTATAAAGACTAGTTTTGACCCTCAATAACTTATTTTCCCTTTGATTTAGCCTTTGAACCTTCTCTTTTTTCTTTTTTTTCCTTTAGGAACAATAGCCCTAATATACAAAAATAAATAATAATATATCAATTGGCAGTAATAACTAGTTTAAAGGTATGGAAATTAGAGGAGAAACACATAAATTAATGATTTACTAGAGAAGGAAAAAGAAGAATTATCTATGTTCTTTTTGTGAGTTGTAGAGAAAGAAGTTATGTTCTTTCTTTACTCTACTATTCACCTTTCACTTTTATATGGCTTTGGATAGATGTCTAGGATCACTCTTTAGCATCCATCCAATGGTCCACACCTTATCAAGACAAATATTCTTAATAAAATCCTTTTTTTATAGGCATAAATTATATTTTTATCCTCCAATAAATTATAAATTTACAATTTTAGTCTTTATTTTTGTATATAAATTTTTGCCAATTATTTTTTGGGCATTATAAATCTTTCCCTCTTAGGTTATTTTATCCTCAAAATTACTTGAACCAAACAAAGGTATTATTGCCTTATTAACTTCTCTCTTTCCTAAGTTGTCTTTTGTGTTTTATGGTTCCTCCACAAATTTTGACTAAGGGAGTCTATTTATTCCTTAACTCTTTCACTTTTCTAGCCAAAATCCAAAAAGGTTTCACATATGAAAAATAAGCTAAAGATCAATCTCTTCAATAGATATCATATGGGACGGGTATAATTAGCATTTCCTCAACATAGACATGTGGAACACATTATGTATCTTTTTTAGCTCAGGTGGTAAAGCTAGTATATAAGCTATCAATCCGACAAGCTCAATGATGTCATATGGGCTAATAAACTTAGGTCTAAGCTTACCCTTCCTGTTAAAACAAAGAACCTTATTTTGTGGAGATACTTTTAGGAACACTTTGTAACTCAATTTGAACTCTATGTCCTTTTTTTCATGTCCACATAGGTTTTCTATTGGTTAGAGGCAATCTTCAAATTATTCTTGATAAGTTTTATCTTTTCCTCAGCCTGTTAGATTAAGTCTAATCCTATGGCTTTACTTTAATGTAATTCAATCTAGCACAGGGGTGTATAACACTTCCTACCATACAAGGCTTTATATAGTGCCATTTTAATACTTGTTTGATGGCTATTATTTGTAAGCAAATTCTATTAATGGTATGTAGTGGTCCTAACTTCCTTCAAACTCAATGACACACCATCGTAGCATGTCCCCAAGCACTTATATAACTCTCCCGAACTGACTATTTGTTTATGGATGAAAAGCCATGCTAAAATGCAGTCTTATACCTATTACTTCATATAAATTCTTTTAAAATATAGAGGTAAATTTTAGGCCTCTATATGGACTTAGGTACACCATGTATTTTAATTATCTCCTGAATATACATCTCAATTAGTCTTTACAAGGAGTAGTCAGTTCTGATAGGCAAAAAGGGAGTTGATTTTGTCAATCGATTAATAATCACCCACATTGCATCATGCTTCTTTTGGGTTAACATAGTCCAATGACAAAGTCCATAGTTATCTGCTCCTACTTTTATTTAGGTAATGTAGCAATCTTGATAGAACTTGATGTTTAGCTTTTACTTATTGATAGGTTAAGCACCTTGTCACATATTTTGCTATCTTTTTTCATTCTAGACCACTAATAATGAGTCTTTAGGTTTTGATAAATTTTAGTGCTACTTGAATGTATGGCAAAAGAATTGTTATGTGCCTTATCCATAATCAATCTTTTAATCCCACTATCATCAGGTACACAAAATCTATTTTAATAGTACACTTGCCATCCTTAATCACATATTTATTGAGCTTCCCCTCTTGGTTTTTTCATATAATTGCTTTCAAATTTTCATTACTCTCCTAAGTCATTTTCGCTTTTTAAACTAAGATACGTGTCAACCTTATCTTAGCAATGAGGGCTCCATCACGTGACAACTTTAGGTGGACATTCATAGCCCTTAATGCTACACATGATAGAATATAGAACATTCTTTTAGTGAAATAAGTAAATAACTCATCAAAAATAAATTTATTATAAAAGTTATACTTGCTATAGACTTTCTACTAAAGGCATCATCTATCGTATTTGATTTGACTAGGTAGTAGTCAATGACACAATCATAGTCCTTAAGCAATTCCATCTATTGCTTTTATCTCTAATTAAGCTCTTTCTGTGTTGAAAGATACTTGAGGCTCTTATTGTCTATGTAAATAAATCATCTCTCCCTAAATAGATTGTCACACCCTGACTTTTGGTTCACTTTTCTTAATGATAAAATAAGAATTAAAATAAAAAGTCAGGAATAAAATAGATATACATGTCGAGTAGAGTTGGTTAGTGTGAACAATAGAGCAAAAAATGGGTAGAGGCAAAATGGTAATTACTTAAAATGACTAGGGTTAAAATTGGAAAGTGTGATTAAAGATCCTAAAATAGGTAAAACATGTATAAAAGGGTGAGAAACAAAAATGTGGAGTATGAGGATCCTAAAACTATGGAAAAGAAAGAGGTTCGGGATATGGTCCCGATGAATAGTTACATTAGGTCGTGAATAGTGCTTCCTAAGGCCTGGGTAAACCAACTAAACAGAATAAGAGGGAATAATGTGAATTAGTTTTGATTAAAGTTTGAAGTGGAAGTGAAATCATTTAATTAGTTAAAAATGCATTTAAAGTTTTTATAGCAGTGTCCCAAGAATAGTGCCTTGGTTTAAGCTAAACGATAAAATACTTGATTTATGCTTAGAAAAATCTAGGAATAGCACGACCTAATGGTAAAAAATTATAAATAAGCCAACGGAAATGGAATTATAATTTTTTGATACCAAGAAATAATTTAACGAAATTAATTGAGAACTTGAGAGTTTTATTAAATTAGCTCTACTTAGTTTTTCATTTATAGTTTTCTTAGGGCATGTGAATTGTGAATTTTCCTTGTTAATGGTATAAAAATAGAATTAAGTTGACATGTTAAAATGATGGAATTAATTTTTAAAAGAGAAATAAAGTTAGAATTAATCTAGACCTTTGGATTAAACAAGTTGCCCTTAAGGCACCATATATAAATAGTAATTTCACTTAAATTAAAAGAAAAAAACCATGTTCTTCCACCTATAAGGCTAATGCCATCCATGGCTTGTCCT
Organism: Hura crepitans; assembly: GCA_948208565.1. Classification (NCBI taxonomy): domain Eukaryota; kingdom Viridiplantae; phylum Streptophyta; class Magnoliopsida; order Malpighiales; family Euphorbiaceae; genus Hura; species Hura crepitans. Next base: position 7,180 of record CANXYI012215443.1, on the reverse strand, counting down.
AAGCTTTCTTCTTATTTCCATTAAATTACACACTTCTAAGCGAATTCTCACTACTATCCTAACCTCTACCACCTCTAGATCATTCATTATTCTACGAAAAGAAATCTAAGGACAAGGCTAGTTTAGGTGAATTTTGATTAGGGTGAATAGTGCCAAGTTGATTAGTAAGTGATTTAATTCAAGGTTTTATATTTTTTTTATATTGCTATTTGATGTCCATATGGTGTTCCTATAGTTATTTTTGAGTTTGGAGTAGTGTAGAATTTTGTAAGAATTTTTCTAACCAAATATCTATTATGTTCATAGAAAAAGAAGTTGATTTGCAATCAAAAGGAAATGAGAAGGCTTAAAGAGCCTAAATTAAAGCTAATTGGAGTGTTAGTAAGTGTATTTAAAGATTTATATGTTAAGTCATGTAAAGTCCTTTATTTGAAGTATATGTGCATATGTATTTTGCAAGTGATTTGTGTATGTATGCATGAGTTTAAGCTTAATTGACATGTTAATGGCCTTAAATGCATGCTTAGAACATGTTTAGATGAGAAACTGATAAAGAAATGATGAATCAATGTATGGTCATGTATGGCTAAATAGGGCAATGTGATATTCTGTGATGTGCAAGTGTGTTTGTAAATGATTATTATGATGTGTGGAATGATTAAATAAATGTTATAATGTCAACAAATTAAAAACATAAGTGAATGAGTTAATGAACTAAAATGGTTGAATGGGTGTGAGTGTGTAAATACTTGTGTAATTGTGTATAACATGTGTAAAGGTTCGGGAGGTTAGTTATGTGCAAGGTATATACTAGAAAAGAGAATGACACATGATGTAGAGATTGGATATTATGACCTAAAAGTAAAAGGATGAGTGCAGTTGAATTAGGATATGGCATAATATAATGTTAATCAATAATACAATAAGTCATATTTGGTAATGAGATTTAATAAAAGCCCATATGAATTAGACAACCTAGACTGGATAGGTTGACCATTTGACTAGGGAGTTAGCAACTATTAGAAAACTATAATGTCATATATTGTTAGTGCAATAATAGTAAGGTCCAATTGAGCCATTGCACATAATTTTGTATACATTGCTGGTGTAGTAGTAGTAAGGTCTAGCAGGACCACTGCACTCTCTCTCTCTCTCTCTCTCTCTCTCTCTCTCTATATATATATATATATATATATATATATATATATATATAATACTGGTGCTGTAGTAGCAAGGCTTTAGAGAGCCATTGTACATATGCCAAATAAGGTTGGTGCAGTAGTAGTAATGTCCTAGATAGCTACTACATATCTTACATTACTGGTGCACTACAGTAAGGTCTAAAATGTGGACTGCTACACACTTAGGAGACCTATATGGTTAAGATCTCATTATCTAGTATTAGACTTCATGTCTTAAAAATATGGGCTAGTTGTAACATCCCAAAAATCCTAGGATATACAACAATGTTTCCTGGAATGTGATTAGTGATCTTGAGATCTGAGTCATAAAAATGGGACAGTGTGGGGATTTGATTTTATAAGAACTCAGGTAAAATTTTAGTTAAGAGAGCATTTAAGAGGTTAAAAGAATGCATAAGAAGGTTTTTATGGCAACTTAATTTATTTTCAAAGCAGAACCAATATTTCTTACATTGGTTAAATGGATTAAAAATTTGCTACTTGAGGTCCAAGTATTCTATAAGGTTTTATGGAATTGAAAATAGAATTTTTGGAGATTAAGAATAGTTCATATAATTTAAAAGAGAATATTTAAAAAGGGAAAAATAAAGGTATTATTGTGAATTATAAAAAGGAGGAGGATGAAAAGCTAATTTAGCCAAGATATTTTGGGTTGTAAATAAATGGTAGCCATATATTTTATGCATGAGGACAAGAGAAAAAGAGAGAGAAAGTTGAAAGAAGGTTTACAAAGGAGAAAAAGAATAAAAGAGAGAAGACAGAGGAAGAGAGGGGAAACTGACATTCCAGTGATGCCAAGAAGGAGCTACTGGTGTTGTTATCGAGAAAGAAATAATGAATGAAGGAATAGGAAAGGCAACAAAAAAAATTGAAAAGGAAAAAAGAATGGAAAAGAGAGGTGGAAGGTGAGCAATAGTGGTGGGGAAAAAAAAGGCTGATAGAAGAGAAGAGAAGAAAAAACTCAGCAGTGGTGTGACTTTTTTCTAATGTTGGTAAGGAGAGTGGGGTAGATAGGATAGAGAAAGGGAAAAAATAGGAATGCACTAGCAAAAGAGTCATACTACAATTGGCCATGGTGAGTTGCTCAAGGTGAAAAAAATAAAATGGCTTTTTAGGTGTTAAATATCAGAGATGGCAGAGGAGACCACTAATTCTTAAGTTATTTTCTTACTTAGTTGAGAATATGATATTCTAGTTTAAATCTCATATGGCGAATGAAAGTCTAGTGGAAAAAAATTTCTAGGCTAAATTTGTATTTTTGCTGGTATGACTTATGTTATGGATTTGTAGTTGGTGTGTTGCTGTTCAACTTATATATTTACTGTGAATAGGGTTTAGTTAAATTTTTAACAAAATTTTTGTTGTCTTACATTAAGTGTAAGTTAATAAGGGTTAATGTAGAGTATGAGTTGCTTGTGTAAAGTATTTATTAGATTTATGTTGTTCACTTATGAGTAAGGGGACTTGGGTACTTGATTTAGAAGAATAGATTAATTTCTAAGGTTTTTGGTTTTATTTAAGTTTCTATGGTCATGGTTAATAAAAAGAAGGTTTATTTGGGGTTTTAAATTGAGCAATTTTGTTTCGTGTTTGTTAAAGGACTTGAATAAGGCAAGATGATGAAAAGAAAGAGACCTTTTTAGAGACTTGAAAGTTTATAGCTACTGTATTTGGATGTAAGAATGGAAAAGGGTTGCTGATTTTTAGGATTTAGAGCTTAGATTGGTTAAGTTAGTTAAAGAAGTTTTGATCATCTTTCAAAAGTAAGCATCCATGTTTATTTACTTTAATTAATTAAATTTTAGATGTTTTCAATATGCAAAGTCTGCAAAGGTTATATATGCATGTGTTGATATGTTAATTAAAGTATGGTAGGTTTATACATGTATATATTTCTACTAATATACATAATCATGAGAAACAAATATGTTTAAAGAGGGAAGTTTTTTTAGCTCTATCTTACATTCTACCTAAATAGACATAACTTTAATATGGATGTGGGAATTATATTGATATAATGTAAATTGATGGAATTGAATTTTTCTGTAGATACAGTTCCTTATGAGTTAAAATTCCATATAGAAAGTTACATGTGCATAAGTGTATATGTAAACTAAATTGCCTTATGAAAAGAGTTAAGCACAAATGCGTGAATATGTGACTTATTAATTGAAGATAATTAATTACATATGTAAATTCTATATGTTGACTTGAGATTTCCATATGCACATATAGCAATTGTATAAAATGTATACCATAACTTATATGAAAATGATTGACTTTAAGTTCCAAATAAGGAAGGGTAAAAACGAGATAATGCATATACATAATGAAATCTTATGAACTATGCATTGTTAATAAAATTGGATTTAAGGTCACACCACACATATTTTAATATAAAGAGAGCATGCATGTTTAATAAGACATGTGAGTTAAGGTAGGCACACATTCATAATTGGCATATGTTTATATATTTAAAACATATGCTACTATGTAATTAGGTGAACTTGAAATTGATATTTAGAAATAAGTCTTGTATAGGTTTAAAACTTTAGGGCATGATAAATTGAATGATGTCAATCATAAGTGAAAATCTAATTGAAGGGAAAGATAATGATATTTTCAAAGACTACTCGAGATTTTTTTTACGTACAAGTTTAATGAAATGATATAAAAATTTATACATGTGATATGAGAGTAAATTGTATTGATATAAGGCATATGGCTATAGTTGCTATATGATATGTAATTAGTATGGCCAAAAAAAAGGCTATAATTAAGTTTTATATTATGTTTGAAACTATATTAATAAATGTTAAGTTTTTGAAAGTCATAGGAATAATTATGGGCATGAGATAATGTATGCTTTCATATGTGTGTGAAATTTAAGTGATGTAAGATGTAAATGCATTGGCATGTAATAAAATCTATCTTAATGTTATTATAACAATATATGTTATATGAATTTGGTTATAATGATGTTAAGTGCATGACAAGGTCCTATTATATTTATGCTTATGCCTATTATAGATTCTTGATGCACTGAGGATGAGGTGGTTAGTATTTGGAGTTGCTACTTGGCTTTACACTAGGACCACTGATCTTTTGCCTAGAAAGGTTTAAAATTAGATCTTATTTATGCCCTAATAATTTACATTTATTTATATTCTAATGTTTATCAATCTCGTATCATGCAAACAAGCATTATAGTTAAAAGCATATATGTCACCTTTTCACATAAAAAAAATAAGTTGCAACAATTAAAATGTACAACAAGGCATAAATATAAATTGAGCATCCATAAATCAAGTGATTTATAATGGTTATTTGACTTGACAACTATCCATAATTCCATAGGAATTAGTGGTAATTGCCCAACTCCCATCTCTAGGAGATTGGCCTTTGTTAAAATACATTTTTATGTCACTTTTATTAAAGAAAACTCAAAATTGTTTTATTAAGAATACACCAATTAATTAGGTAGAAAAATCATTGACGTAAGGTTAGGCTTTTTACATGTAAAACAAGTCAGTAAACTATCTATTACAACCTAAAAATAAGTAAAAGAGATAAAGGGTACAAAACCAAATAAGTGAATAAGGAATAAACAATTGGTTTAGTTTTTGCATCATTAAGTCCGTACAGACTCTATATGGTCCTTAGTCTATGTCCGTGTGGACTATAAAATGTCAAAACTGATATGTCCATGCAGATCTCATATCTAGCATAGATGGTCAATCATATAAAATCGGAAAATGATTAGTAACACAAATAGAGGTCTGTGAATACCTAATAGTAGTGCCCAATAGATGATAATTAATACATGACAAGGTGTATATGAACAATTATGAAACATTCATAAATAATTGTTATGAATGAGATGATGATTGAAATAATTTGTCATGGAAAGGAAAAAAAAAACAATTTTAACACAAATAAATCTTTATAGATAATATATGAAACATATATTTTCAGAACATGTGTTTGCATGAACTACACTCCTCTTGAAAGGGAGTCCGTGCAGACCTAATTTTAATTCTAGAATATTAATGATATAAAAATTAAAGAATATAATGATTAGAAATTATTAGAAAGGGAATACTTGACATAAATACAAATCAATAACATGCTACAATGTTTAATAAAATGTGTTAAAATAGAATATAGAAGATGAACATAAAACTATTATACACCTTGATTTTGGGTCTAGGACTTTTTTATGTATTTAGACTTTGACCTAACCTGAATTGCAAAAAAATGGGAATCTGTGTATCTGTAGTAGAGGGCTTAGGCTTTTAGGCCCATGGTTAAAGCCCGACATTAATTCTAATGAGGGTATGAGGGTGAAGCCCCTGTGGTATGGACCTACCTCACCTTTTAGCCTATGATGATCACTAGAGACAGGCTCTTTAAGTAATGGCATAAGCCCTTAGGAAGTAAGTTTGCACGTACTTATTTTAAGGTCTGTATAGACATACTCCACCTATGTCTATACTAGCCCAATCAGCTCTACTAAGCCTCAAGCCTAGGTCCATATGTACTAATTCAAACCTAGCCTAAGACCTAGCCCAAAGCCCATAGACTGGTGGGAAAGCATGCAACTTAGGTCTACACAGACTAAGCCGTATAAGTTCACATAGACTTGGCGATGTAAAATATTTCAAAAGTGGGATCTTCCTATTTTGACTACAATTCCTAATCCTATTTGGATTCTACTTTTTTTAGATGAGAAACTCTTAAAGCCTAAGCTTATAAATACCTTTCTTATGTATAAGAAAAGGTGAGGTTGAGAATCAAATTCCCAGTAGCTAATAAACCCATCCGTGAGTCCAAGAGAGGATTCTAAAGAGGAATCACTCTACTAGTCCTATTAACCTCTCCTAAAATAATTCTTTCTATACTCATAAACCTTTGTGCTATTACTTAAAGAGTTTATTTACAAGGTAATATCTAAGGCCTCTTATTATATGTATTCTTACTATTTTCATGGACCTATGATCTCCAAGGATTGATCGTGAGGTGACTCTATGTAATCTCCACCTTGATCATAAAAGTAGGTCATCATTTTAAATTATTTTATGTTGTAAAACTAATGGTTTCCATGTTATAAACATTTTGTAATTTTCATCTTTAATCACATGGACCTATGTATAAGCATAATGAAGTCCGCACGGATTTATGTTACTAGAACATGCATGATTTGAAGTCTACACGAACATATATTCAATAACAATGTCTTAGTTATTTTATTATGTTCTAATGTATTTTGCTTACTATATTGACATAATCCCCTGATGTTATCATATTGTGTAAATACTTTATCCTATAATATGTATATGGTTGATATATTGAAATTATAGTCTAGTTTACATGGATTCCTTTTAACGAGGAATGTAGTCCGCACAAATGTACATGTGTATTTTATCTTAAAAGTCCGCATGGACTCCCTCTTATAAGGAATGTAGTCTGTACGAACATTTACTTTGATTTCCAATTTTTGATGTTATTCGTATTACTTGTCTTCTTTACATATCTTTATGAACACTTTATTTGGTACTATTAACCTCTTCTTTTAAGTTATATGCAAGTGACTTTTCTCACTGGAGTAAAGGTCTGGATGGACATAATCACCCTTATAAGCTATAGTCTGCGCAGACACTTTTCGGAGCTTTATATAGTTTACACGGACCTAACGCCGTACAAACAGGGCTAGTTTTATACTTTGGACTATTTCTTTTGGTTTTGTACTATTGAAACTTCATTGCTCATTTTGGGTTGTACTAGCTAGTTAAACAACTTGTTTTACACGCCAATTGCTTAACTTTCACATTAAATGATTTTTTATATAATTAATTGGTTTTTTCATAATAAAATAGATTTGAGTTTTCCTAATTAAAAGTCATATAAAAAAAAGGTATTTCTAAAAGGCTAATCTCCTAGAGATGGGAGTTGGGCAATTATCACCAACTCCTATGGAA